>PVJS01024091.1:0-28986 GCA_004027185.1 Glis glis
GGTACCGGGGATTGAACGCAGGGGCGTTCTACCTCCGCGCTACGCCCCCGGCCCTATTTTTTTATACTTTATTTTTGAAACCGGGTCTCACGAAGTTGCAGAGGGCCTTACTAGGTAGGTAGAGAGAGAGAGAGAGAGAGAGAGAGAGAGAGAGGAGAGAGGAGAGAGAGAGCAAGATCACGCGCGTGCGCATGCGCGCTGAGGCTGACCGCGAACCCGGATCCTCCGGTCTCTGCCTCCCAAAGTACTGGGATTACAAGCGTGCGCCACCACGCCCGGCTACCTACCATCTTTGATTGCTCAAATGCCCTTTTTTCTCTTACTCCCTGTATCTAATCCATCAGTAAATCCTTTTTCTAAAAAAAAAAATTGAGGTAAAATTTGGATGTTTATGGCCACCTATCATGATTTTTTTTTGCCAATCTAGGTATCATCTGTATTATTATTTACTTCCTCATTTACAAATAAGTAAATTTGCCTTTTGTACTTAGGGAAATCCATTTTTAAAAAGAAACTTTATAGCCGGGCATGGTGGCTTATGCCTGTAATACCAGTAGTTGGGAGGCTGAGACAGGAGGATCACAGGTTCAAAGCCAGACTCAGCAACTTCGTGAGGCTCTCAGCAACTTGGCGAGACCCTGATCCAAAATTTAAAAAATAAAATAAAATGGGCTGGGGGTGTAGCTCGGAGGTAGAATGACCCTGGGTTCAATTCCCAGCATTACAAAAAAAGAAAAAAGAAAAAAAGAAACTGTGTCACTCTCAGAAGTGGGACAGTAGATTCACTTGTTGGAAACAGAAAATAACTAAAATTAAAACAAAGGAAACAGCTGGGCGTTGTGGCGCACGCTTGTAATCCTAGTACTTGGGAGGCTGAGACCAGAGGATCTGGGTTTGGGGCCAGCCTCAGCTACTTAGGCCCTCTGAAACTTAGCAAGACCTGGTTTCAAAATAAAGAATAAAAAAATAGGGCTGGGGGTGTAGCTTGGAGGTAGAATGCCCCTGGATTCCATCCCCAGTACAACAAAACAAAACAAAACAAAACAAAACAAAACAAAAGGAAACAAATTCACCAACTGGATTAGAACCATTTTGTTACCTGCTTCTAAGGGAGTCTTAGACCTGCCCTCTCTTTTGAAAAGGGAGACTACAAGCCTTAACAAGGTGCTTAATACAGAGGCACATCAAGTGGAGACTTTGAACTCGACTGAATTGGAAGAGTTAAGAGAGCATCGAGGATTTGGGAGGTGAAAGGGGAGAACTGATGATGGAAACAACTGAAACAATCCTTTGCTCATATATGAAGTTATCAATACCAACATTAATATTATGTATGGGGAGGGGAGGGAGCGGGGTGGGTCCAGAGGGAAACAAAGCAAGTGTGGTGTGCATGTGTGTCTCTGTCACTCTGAACTCACTATGCTGTGTAACTACAACGCACTAATAAAAAAAAGAGTCTAACTTTCCCGTCTGGGCTTCCATGTGATTTAATACCTCCTTTGTCTGCCATATACAAGCCTCTCATCTTTTATTTCACCTGGGATATGTGGGATTTGTGGGAAACTCCAACAAAAGCAAGAGATATCCTTGTCCTCAGAAGACCCTTCCCATCAACATCTTTGTCTCCCAAGGAGCTCTCTCCCTAGTTTAGGATCCCCTCAGTGAGGGCACAGAGAATGTTAAGAATTTAATGACCACCAGTTCCATGAACAGTAATAGCTTATGCCCCCCCTCCTCCTTCTCCTCTCCCTCTTCCCTCTCCTTCTCCTCCTTCTTTTCTTCTTCTACCGTGAAGTTTCTAACATGGCTTAGCCTCTGCATCTAAACCTATTCTGAAATGTCTATTCACGTCACTCAGCCTATCCTTATTCTACAGAGGAACTTCTAGAATGACACAGACACTCCTTTGGGGGTAAGTGGTGACAGCCTCCCTGAACTGTCTGAGGAGAGGCAGTCACTGAGTCAGGAGCTCATTGTGCCCTGTCTCAGTTCCTCATAGCATGTGACTGTGCTGCCATTGCCCCCCCCAAAACCCCTGCGGGCACAGCATCTTCATATGTTGAGTGTAAATAAAAGAAGAGGACCATGTGAGAAAGAAGTGCCTTCTCTTCACTTACAGAAACGAAACTCCACAACACTCCACTCTCAGCTACAGTGTGCCTGGGGTTTGTATGTCCGAAGACCTATCAGGGAGGGGGTGGGTGGTGGAAGAATACTGCTCATCAAGGTGGCTTCTAGCAGGTTCACTTCACTCAAATCCTGTCTGGAATGGATGGTTTGCTGAAGCCACTCCAGTCAGAACAGAGCGGATCTATTTTGAGGTGCACCTGGAGACTCCGCCCAGATTCTCCAGAACATTGAGAAAGAGGCAGCTGGCCCGTGCGCATCACCTCCAGGTCCACAGCTACTTATAGATGATGAATGCATTTCTTAGCCTTCACTCCAGGCTGGGCCGATGCGTTTCATGCTGACCACCCCATGATGCAAGTGCAATTATCACCATTTTTCAGATGAAGAAACAAAGGCTCAGAAAGGTTAAAACATTCATCCAAGTCACACAGCCAGCGATTGGAGAGGTCAGAACTGGTGTTTTGAGAGGCGCTCTGGTGCTGACATTAGAGAGGAGTAGCCTGTGGACAGGGCAGAGCTTGGGACTGGGTGTGGGTCCCACTATGTCCAAGACTGAGGAGTTTCCTGGGATGCTAAAGTTGGAAAAGTCTGGGGTACTGCAGGCTTTTGGGAGGGAGCCCCTCTGCCACTTTTTCTTTTTACACCCTTTCCTCAAATACCTTTTCATCCCAGATGGATCAACTGTCTTGTTATAAATAACAGTGAAAAATACCCATTACACAAAAGGGCACTTTGGAGTCCATGAGTGGGAAAGGACCCATTTCCTGCCCTCCTCCCCTGGCTCATGGTGACAGTATTTGTATTCTAGTGCAGATGACTGAATGTCTACCCGGTCTCTACTCATTTCTTTTTTGAGGCAGGGTCTCACGATGTTGCCCAGGCTGGCCTTGAACTCGTGATCCTCCTGCTTCAGCCTCCCAAGGAGTTGGCCAGGGACTGGACTCTAAATACCCTTCATCTTTGCACCAGCATTCTTGGGTGAACACAGAATCTCTCCCTGCATCAAGAGCTGCCACTTAGGTTCAGAGAGCTCCGTTTCCAAACAGCATCGATTCTTCTGGGTGCTGGAGAGAGAAGGTTCTGTTCTTTGCGTTCCTCCTGACTACATCTTAATTACCTCTTCCACTTAAATTGTGAGCAGCGAGTTCAACCACTCTGCTAGTCTCCTAAGTGGTAAATTAGGACTAATTTAGATGGAGTTTACAGATGAGCCAACATTTGAACAATGGAGAATGATTTGGTGTTCTCTGCTCGGATCCACTGTCCAAGGGTCATCTCACCGTGAACAGACGGCAGCAGGTGCGGGCTGTGCTGGCCTGGCTGCCTTCTCTACCTGGCCAGCCTCCTCTCAGCTGCGCCTGTAGACGTCAGCCCTGTGCACGCTGCCTGCTGACACCACCCTTTATTTTAGATTCTTTCTAATGGTTTCTGGATTCAATTTGGTTGGACTTAGTTCAAATTGATTCGATTCCCGTTTATTGAGTCTCCATGAAGCACTGGAATGAGGAGAGCCATCTTGCTATTCAGAAAACCCTGCTAATTTCTTTTTTCTTTTTGCAGGGAAGCAGGAAAGTAGCTGAGGGGGTCGGTGAGGTTGACTGTGTCCTGTGAATCATTTTGTTTGGGCCTTGGCAGCAGTTGGTGCCTGTTCAGCCCTCTCCGTGGGGTTCTCTTTATTTGCCTCTGGCTGATTTGTTCCTAAGGCATCTAGTGCCAGGCAAGGCTCTGGGAAGCTCATTCTGTGTGGGGAAGGATTCTCTTCTTTGGCTAAGATAGGCATGGGCAGCCTCCCCAGTCACCCTGTTTCCTCTCTCTGGAACATTCTTCCTCTCCCTGCTCCAATTTAAAAAGGTCTCTGCACAGATGCCACCTGCTTAAAAGGGCCTTCTGTGAGCACCCTAAATAGAGGAGACACATCCTGTCACTCTCTGTCTAACCCTTTTCCTATTACATTTTCATAGCACTTATCATTACCTGACACTGTGCGTGTGTGTGTGCATGGTGTGTGTGTGGTGTGCGTGCATGTGTGTGTGTGTGTGTGTGTGTGTGTGTGTGTCCTGAGTGGTACTTCAATGTGAAACTGCAGTGAGTTGGGGACAAAAGTCATGCTAAGCCCTGGTAAGGGCTGAGGAAACCCTGGCAGGACATCATGGCAGGCTCTTGTGATAAGGTATAGGGGAAGAGAGCAGGAGGCACCAGCTCAGCTGTGGCTTTTGGGCTCCAAAGGTTCTGGCTGCTTCTGTTGGATGGCGATGCAAGGGTCCAGCTCCAGAGGTCTGCAGCTGCTCATGGAGCATTGCATGGCCATGAGTGAACCCTTGAAGCCATCCACTTATTCCTGAAGTGTGAGACATGGAGAGCGGCACTGTGCTTCGTGTCGCTGTTGCTTCCTTTCTGCCTCGGGGGAGTAGGAGTGACCCTGGTTCCCTGAGGGTTGGTGCTTCCATGGTCCATGTTCAAGAGGCATGAGTGTCATGGAATGTGGGGGCTCTGGTCTGGTAGTTTCCATCGTTGCTCTTCTATATAATGCATCAGCAGGTGAGATGGCCCTGGCCTGTTGCTGGAGCTTGGTCCTTCTGAGCCTGGTCTCTTTGGGTCCATACATACATCCTGGTTTCTTTACTTATTTCCCTGAAGACTTTGACTCCCCACTCCATCTCTTGTACTTATTACATGTAAGATACTCCATAATAGTTGTGGAATGGATGGGTAGTTGATGAATGGATGGTGGATGGATGGGGGACCTCATTCCATTAATTTCTCACATTTTAGGGGAAGTAGATCATCTACCCTCCTTTGTCTTTCTTTCTGTGGCCCTCCCCAAGTTTCCTCTGTCCTTCAGATTTTTTTTCTCATAGTCCTCTTTCAGCTTGGCCATTCCTTCTCAGGACAAGTTTGACATGGGCCCTTCTATATTTTGTCAGATCTCCCAAATTTGAAATAATCTACACACACTTGTATATACACATACACACACACACCTTTGAGAGAAAGGTTTTTCTTGCTCACCATTGTATTTCCAGAATCTCGCCTGGTACCACTCTGTTTTTGAATAAATAACTCAACAAACACCTCTATGGTAGCATGGACTTATTTCTGCTTTGCATTATTGCTGGCTCTTTGAATATGTATCTCACCAGGTAAGCCTCGGGAGGTTGGGAACTGGGTCTTAGTCATCTCAGTACCTATGCTAACTCATTGCTTTGCTCATAACGGCAATGCTAATAGCATAAGCAGACACCATTTCATGGGCATCCACTCTCTAAGTGCCAGGCACTAAATTTATCTGTGTAGGTTCATTTCCTTTTTTTTTTTTGTGGTACTGGGAATTAAACCCACGGGCATTCTACCTCCAAGTTATACCCCTAGCCCTAGTTTTTTTTTTATTCTTTATTTTGAAACAGGGTCTCACTAAGTTGTGGAGGCCTCACTAAGTAGCTGAGGCTGGCCACAAACCCAGATCCTCTGATCTCAGCCTCCCAATACTGGGATTACAAGCATGCGCCACTATGCCCAGCTAGGTTCATTTACTTCTCACGATCAATCTAAGGGATGGTTTTATTAGTGCCCTCTCACAGAGAAGGAAACTAATTCTGAGAGACAGGACTAAGGACTTTTGATTTATCAATGGAAGAGAGAATTTGAGCCAGATATTTCTGACACCAGAGTTCCATTTTCTCTCCTTTCTTTTTCTGGGAGTGTCCTGGGGATTAAACTCAGGAGCATTCTACCTCCAAGCTATACCCCAACCCCATTTTATTTTTATTTTGAAACAGTGTCTCATTAAGTTGCTGAGAGCCTCGCTAAGTTGCTGAGGCTGGCCTCAAACTTGTGATCCTCCTGTCTCAGCCTCCCAAGTACTGGGATTACAGGCATGTGCCACCATGCCCGACTTTTTCCTCCTTTCCTAAGCTGATGTCCTTTGATAGGGTAGTAAGGGCTCTTATAAAAGTTGCTTTAACTGAATTAAACGTGAAGTGATCAGGAAATCTTCCAACAGGCCTGGTGAGTGCTTTGGACCACTCTCCCTCTACTTTTCTAAACTGTTCTGCTGTCCACGGTACCACCCAGGGTCAGCAGCTCTGAGGGACCCTCCTCCCATTAGAGGTACCATCTCAAGTCCCCAACATCTACTAGGACAACCACCCCACAGGGAGCCACTGTGCGACCGGGGTGGCGAGCAGCTCACCTGTCACGTAGTTCTTCAAATCCAGCTCGTTGCTGAGCGGATTGTTGCTCTTGAACATGTAGAGGTTGAAGGGGGCTGGCTCCTTGCCCACGTTTCTCCACATGGTATAGTCGGGGGAGGTCCACCGTCCAGCCAGCACATCATAGTCCCGCTGTGTGAAATGGACCAGCTTGGTCAGGGGGTCGTAGAGCCCCCCGTGGAAGCCAATGACCATTTGGAAGTCAGGGTTGGAGTCGTAGTAGATCTCCCCGTAGGCTGTGTACTGCAACTGTTTGATCATGAGACCATTGATGCTGAACACAGCCAGGGGAGTCCCCGTGTTATCCGAGGCAACGTAGTATTCCTCCCCGCTGCTGCTCTCCATAGCAAAGAGGTGACCCTGCAGGTCATAGTAGAGCGAGGTGATCTCTGAATTGGAGTGGTTGTAGACGTGGGTGATGCGGGTTGGGTTGTGGAGGTCAGAGTAGAAGTACTGTAGGTGGTGGCCCAGGTTGGTCTTGTAGGACGCACGCCGTCCCACGCCATCGTAACGGTACTGGACACTCCACCCGCTGGCCTTGTTGTAGGCTCTGGTCAGGAGGCCCTTGGAGTTGTATTCGAAGATGTCAGACCCTCGCTGGCACAGGTAGCCGTCATCGTCAATTTTGTACTGCACATCGCCGAGCCTGGTTATCCGGTCCCGGAGGTCGTAGCGCAAGGGCATGAGGCGCACGCTGTTGCCTGGGTTCAGCAGGTGCAGGTTGCCGTTGAGGTCGTAGCTGTAGCGCCAGGTCGGGCGGTCATTGACGGCCACGCTCTGGAGCTGCCCGTCCCCGTCGTAGTCATAGGTATACTTGGTGGTGTTGGCGTAGGGCCCCAGTTTTAGCTCCCTCTTGATCACCCTGCCCATGCTGTCATATTGCACTGTCATCCAGTACATGAGCGACCGGAACATCTCGTACTGCACCTCCTTGATCCGCCCGTGCGTGTCGAAGTGTTTGCTGAGGGTCATTACGGCCGTGGTGATGATCTGGTTGATGTCATAATAGATAACTCCAAACTTGCCAAAGTGTTCAACCTTGCCTGAAATCTCATCATAGCGGTAGAGGTCAACGGGAAGGGGAGTCTCACTGATGACAGGTTTGATGCTGGCAATCCGGAAGCTGTTGTCGTGGTAGGTGTAGTCAAACCTGGCGTTGATCATGCCTTCCTCTGAGAACCTGTAGATCTGCTTGTCCACGAGGGGGCCTATCTTCCGGTACCTGATGGTACAGGAGAAGCCCCCGCTCTGGAGGTTGACCATCTTCAGAACACCTGTGGTCTCATCATACCCGAAGGTGACGGCTGTACTGTCATAAACAATCTCTGATAACTTGGAGAGTTTCCCATACTTGTAGAACACCTGGCGCCCGGTGCCCAGAAAGGACGTCTTCAGGATGCGGCCATCGTCGCTGTAGTCAAAGATGACCGATGCGTTGCTTTCAGGAGGGTTGTAAATGTTGCGGATGTAGCCGATGGAGGTGTGCGTGGACATGCTGTGCCGGGCGACACTGGGCATGGTGACAGCGTGGAGGCGGTCAGAGGAATCGTACTCAAATATATACTGGCGTTGGCTCTGGAGTAGGAGGACCATGGACTGGAGGAAGGAAAGGGGAAGGGAACACGTCAGTCAACTCTTCAGGACCAAACACTCACATAACAGAATTATTCCATTTCCCAAGGGCCAATCAAAAATCTGTGACAGATGAGAAGTTTAGACCAGAGATGATATAGGTTCATTTCACTGGGTGTACCAGTTGTGATGGACCATGGCGGCTGCCTAGATCAGGGCTGTGCACACTTTAATGTGCATGCAGAATACTCAAAGATTTTATAAAAAGGCAGATTCTACTTGGGTAGGTCTGGGGCAGGGCCTGGGAATCTGCATGTGCAGCAAGTTTCTAGGGGATGTTGATGATGCTCAGACCATCCTCTGAGTATCGAGGGCTTGGAGGACTGAGATGAGCGGCGTGGAGTCTCCTCCACTTCAAAGGTAATGCAAAGATGAAATAACCCAGAATCATTAATTCTATGGGAAAGAAATGGCCTCAGCTAGAGGTGACTAGGAGATCCCTGCCTCTGCTGGTCAGCCATCCCAGAACTTTGTGGTGTGTTGAGGACAGTGTTAGATAAGGGCCAAGGGAACAGCAGCCCCTTTCTTGCAGAGAGGTAATCGCTCCGTCTGCAAGTTATCAATGTAATGAGTTAGTGAGAAAGGAAGAAATGGACAGCACTGAGGGGCTGAACAAGCCCCTGTCTGATGACTGGAAGGCCAGGGCAGCCTTCAAGTCTTGACATGTGCCTCAAAATGACGTCTGTCTGTCTGTCTCTCTCTTTAGTACTAGGGATTGAACCCAGGGCCTTGTGCATGCTAGACAAGTGCTGTACCATTAAGATACATCCCAAGTCCTTTTTAAATTTAATTTTGAGATAGGGTCTCATTAAGTTACCCACACCAGCCTCGAACTTGCGATCCTCCTGCCTCAGCCTCCTGAATAGCTGGGATTACAGGCATGAGTCACTGTGCCTGGCTTTTGAAGGGACTTTCCTCCACTGCTGCTCCACCCTGACCTCTTTCCAGCCAGGAGCCCTGCAATTTGCACTTTCAGACACAGAATTATGTAGAGAGACTCTGTTGGCAGTTCTAGCTAATAGGCCAAGTAGGAGGGTGTGCTCTGTGGGCTGAGTTTAGGCAAAATTCCCGACCCTGATGGCTTAATTGAGGGCAAGACAGAAATGAATCACTGCATTTCCAATTCATAAGTGATGATTAGCTGTGCCGCCAGTGGGATGGTTCTGTCCGCCTCAACATTGCTTTTTTTTTTTTTTGGAATAAAATCAGATGATCTATCCATTTTGCCATTACTGAGTGTCTAGCACTTCCCTTTCCTTTTAATGGTAATAGTGTTGCGCTATGAATAACATTTTCCGTCAGGACTGTTGGCTCTCCCGGTGGGGGTGGGCGAGGGAGGGGAGCCCCCTGTAGAGTCAAAGTGAAGATGTTCCAGTGTCTCATGGCAAAGCGCGTCAGGCTGGCTCGCACAGGGCAGCAGGGTCACAGCAAGCTCCGCTGGCAGGTGGCGGCTCACCCACCTTGTCAAGGTAGGAGTAACTCCACGCTTTCCCGTCGGCAAACATGCGGGACACGATCCGGCCTTGCTTGTCGATGTCTGTCCTCTCGCTCATGGCCCCTCGCTGAAGGCCAGCCAAGCGTCCGTTGAAGAAGTAGGAGACGTTGACAGCAGCCAGCCCGCTGCTGGGGAGCCAGAGGAACGGGCGCCCCACCTGGTCGTATATGATCCTCAGCGTGAACTTCCGGTGGTCATCATAGATCTTTTCTGTCCGGATATTCCGGTCATAGTCGATGGACAAGAGATTTCTTCCGTGGACCTGGGGAGACACAATGGGCCTGGTTTGAGAGTCACCATGGGGACATGTGCCTGCTCCCTGTGGAGGACACGGCTGGTAGGCTGGAGGGAAAACATGGGCAGGAGGGAAGAATAACCCTGGCATTATTTGGAGTGTTGCTTTCTAAACTCCTTTCACATCACAGCACACATAGAAACGGTAATAGTTGTATGGTGCTTTGGGATACAGAAAAGAGGCTGCTCGTGGTTGGAGATGCAGGCATGGCTGGTGTGAGCAGCTAGGCAGGCCATGCAATGCACAATTAGAAGGGGTGCCACCAAGTTGTACAAAGTGTGAACAGTGAAAACTGTGCAGTGCACAAATTAGCCATACATGATAGCCCTGGGCCTAAGGGTTTTGACTGCCCTGTCTGTTTCCCCTGGGGGTGAGATATCTATACATTTACACACTATGATCCTTTTTTGCACATCATCTGGGAAGCCTGTGACCTTTAAGAAGTAGTGCCACCATTTCATATGACATCTCATGGAAAGGTTCCTGAAAGGGTGGAGAGGAGGGCTTAGAGATCCATATTTTACAGAAATCTGGGGATACAAGGCTCATTCCAACGTGAACACTTTTTTTTTTTTTGCAAATATCTAGTGGAAAATCTTGGCGCTATCAGGGATGCTAGCTGTCAGTGGGAGAGCGCAGCAGGGCTGGGGATTCCAACAAAGGGAGGAGGTGATTTGCTTAGATTTGAAAGGAATAGGGGAACATATCCAGACATAATTTAATATTTATTTAAGAGCTGCTCTGATCAGAGGAGAAAGGCTGTCCCAGAAGGCAGAGTGGGGGGGGGGCTCTGGTTAGGGCAAAGGAGAGAGACCCTGGAGGCCAGCGAGCCTTGAATGGATGCTGGAAGAGAATGAAACGACGCAGACTCTGCCCAGACTCTTACAACATAATTGACTGCAACTCCAGACATCCCTGGGGTGGCTGCTGGAAGCAAGGGGAGATGCAAACAGGCAGGCGGAAGAGACTCGGGAGTATCTGCTCCCTCCGCACCTGACTCCAATGATCCAGCTGCACTTAGTGATAACAGTGATGGTGATGATGATGACGAGAGGAATCATAACTTTCATATATGTTCAGGGCTAATGTATATAGGGATTGTTTTAGGGACCTTGCATTTATTGCTAGAGCGGGTGCTCACAAAGACGACAAATGAGGAAATGGAGCTCGAAAAGGAGAGGGTACATAACCTGCTCAGGGTCACACAGCAAGGAGGTGGTGGCGTTGGTCTAGAGTTCAGGTCTTCACATGTTGACCTGTTAAGCACTTAAGGCATTTAACCAGATTTCCTACTTCTTGTACTGCACTTCCTCAGAGTGCCCCCAAAGGTGTCAAGTGATGAAGAGATCACACAGCATTTCTGCAGCCCTGAGGGTGCTACGTTGCAGCCACTGGAGAGATAAGGAATAGTTCTAATACGGCAGACATCTGTACTCTGGGGACCATCTTTGTGCCTGGTAAAGAACTCTATTTTCCAGCTTGTTTTGAAGACAGGGTGTCCCACAAGATGTAAGTGGTCATTGTTGGCTGGGTCTCCTGGGACATACCATTAAAGAAAGCTGACTTAGCTAAGAAGTAGGCAACCTTTTGTCCTTCTCTCCTTCCTTCTTTTCCTAGGTGAGATGTAGATGTAATGGCTGGTACTCTAGCATTTACCTTTTGAATATGAGGTGATTTTGAGGCTGAAAACCTCCAGCATGATGGCTCATATAGAGAAAAAAGTCCAGCTCCCTGTTGACCTAGGTCTCCTCAATAGTCATCCACACAGCCATGAATTGCTTACCTCTAGGCTTCTTTTAGGTCATAAGAAAATAATAAGCCTATATTTTACTTAAGCCGTTATTTCTTTCTTTTCTTTTCTTTTTTGTGGTACTGGGGACTGAACCCAGAAGCATTCTACCTCTGAGCTACACCCCCAGTCCTATTTTATTTTTTGATTTAGAAACAGGGTTTCACTAAGTTGCGGAGGTCGTCGCTAAGTTGCTGAGGGTGGCCGTGAACCTGTAGTCCTCCTGTCTCGGCCTCCCAAGTACTGGGATTAAAGACACGCACCACCATGCCCGACAGCCCGTTCTTTCTAATTAGCTAATCTACATGGATACAAGCTCCTATTACTTTGGTAGGCACCATGCTAGGTACTTTATGTAACTTATCTCATTATTACTCTCATATTTATATAGAGACTATTTTATGTAGGGGCAGCTGGGCTCAGAGGATCATGCAAGAAGATCTGAACCCAGGATGACCAGTTTCCCCAAACCATTGCTGTTTCCGTGGAGTCATTCCAAAGAGAGGACAGAATATTTGAGACAAAACAGTTAGTAAAAAGAATGCATCAAAGCATGGAGACAGGAATAAAGGGGGTGAGCTTCCAGGATTGCAAGAAAACCCAACAGTTTAAGTGAAAGACTGATGCCAACAAATGTGCAGCAATTGGGAAGAACAGTTTAGGAGCCAGAGGATGAGGAGGAAAATTTAAAAAGACCCCAAAATTACTGCTGTAAGAATTATTGGGGCTCCTGCTCCCAAATTAGACTCACCATTTTGGGAGCAAAACAAGCTGGGGTCACAAAGATCACTTCCTCTGGAAACAGAAGCTTGGTTACAGGGGTGGCTTCATTTGGGACAACTGCAGAAGGCCACCAAGATCCTTAAACCTATGTGTTTAATAATTTCAGTTCAGGACTTTCTAGCATCTCAGGCTGGATGTGGCAACAAGGAAGCATCATGCCTGCTTATCTCCCATTCCCTTGGCCATCCTTCTTTTCTCCTCCTTCCTTCCCCTTATTATTATTTTTTCCATTTTGCTTCTTCTTGCACACATCCTAGGGCGCCGAGTGCATTTATAATTCATGGAGCATTACATGCCTGCTAACGTGAGCTGGGTGCATGCTCTGGTGTAGGATGAATGGAGCAATGGCAGCATGTCTTGGGCACTCACCAGGCTCCCCGCTCTCCCAGCCCTGCCTTGTTTTACCCAATTTAACCTCACAGCAACACTCCCCTTCAAGCCCTAGTATCATCCCCATTTTACACACAAGGCACAGACAGGTTTAAGTGATGCAAATAGTAAGTGATGGACTGGAATCCCAACCTGGAGCCTGCTGTCCTCATCCCTGGGCTGTGGTACCTCTAGGAGCAGGGGGTGTTGGACCAGGGGCCTCCTGCAAGCTATAGTTCTACATCACCTGCAATGCCCTCTCAGGGCACTGCTGCCGGGTTCCTCCAGTCTGCCGAGTCAGCACCCCAGGGAATGGGGCGGGGCAGGTTGAGTTTTAACAGCTTCCTGGATAATCCTGATGCATACTCTTGGTTAAAATACACTCTCTGTGTTATAAGATCCTATCTTCAGTTGCCTTAGGGAGACTGATAGGTAAGTCACATATATGACCATAATATAATCATATGGGTACATATATATATATAGATAAATGTATATATATGTGTGTATATAAATGTGTATATATAATGTATATATACATGTGTATATAAATGTGTATATATATAAATGTATGTACCCATATGATTGTATGTATATATATGAATGTATGTATATATATATTTTCACATGTAACCATGAAAAAGATCAACATATAGGTCACATATAATCATGACCATCACTAACGTATTAGTGTATGGGGGTGCAGAGAACAAAGAAAGAACAAGACACTGAGCAAGCACACGAGAGGGTCCCCAACCTCTGACTGCCACCATCTGGGCTTGTAGCTTTCACTTAGACCTGCTGAGGCCTTTCACCCTGGCCTCACTGCACCAACTATAAAGAAGTAATAATGAAGCTGGCCACAGTGGTGCTTGCTTGTAATCCCAGTACTTGGGAAGCTGAGACAAGAGGATCACAGATTTGAGGCCAGCTGCAGCAATTTAGTGAGGCCTCAGCAACCTAGTGAGACCCTGTTTCAAAAAAAAGGGGGGCTGGGGGATATAGCTTCGAGGTAGAATGCCCCTGGGTTTGGTCCCCAGTCCAGAAAGAAAGAAAGGAAGAAAGAAAAAAAAAAGAAAGAAAGATAATGGGCCAGGTGCAGTAATCTCAGCAATGTGGGAGGTTGGAGCAGGAGGGCTGCAGGTTCGAGGACAGCCCAGGCAACTTAGAGAGATCCTGTCTCAAAATAAAAAATAAAAAGATCTGGGGATATAGCTCAGTGTTAGAGCACCCCTGGGTTCAATCCCCAGGACCACACACACACACATACCCAGGAAGGAAGGAAGGAAGGAAGAAAGGAAGGAAGGAAGGAAGGAGGGAGGGAGGGAGGGAGGGAGGGAGGGAGGAAGGAAGGAAGGCGCTAACTCTTAGCTATCAGTGATTTAGGGTGGGTTTTTACTCCCAAACTCACCGTGTTCCTGGGAAGGATTTTGTGATACCACTAGTTGGAGTTAACTTTTGAAATGAGAAATTTCCATAAAAATGCCCAACCCTTCTAATAAATAAATATAATGAACTCACTGAAAGCTGAGCCAAAGAGATCACGCCGCTTGTGTAAACTAATAAAAAATATTTAATCATGAGGGTGCAGTTGGTGGGGTGTGGGATGGCGGAGGTCCAGCAGACATGCTCGGCTTTCCGGGGTGCCTGCCCCCCAGTTTAGAGCATGCAGGAGCTTTAATTTGGCCACACGGTTCTCTTATTCCGAATTAAATTACCCGTCTAGCAATATTTAAATTAACCTTGAGGCTTCCTGGAGAATATAAAAGTTATTTTGAATTATTTTCACTGCCAGGATCAGCACAATTCCCTTCCCAGCCGGCTCGGTAGGAATTCAGCGATAGAGAAACCAATTTTTAAATTAATACAATTTTGTGTTTGTAAGGAAGCCATTATTTTTAATTATCAGGCATTTTCCTCAGCCTGGCTTCCCCAGTTAATAAAACTCGGCTATTTAGTACAGTTTTTATTTTCGCAGAGGCAGGCTTTGGGAAGCAGCTCCCCCTGTGGAAATCCCTCCCAGAATGTTTTGATCCCACCAAACACACACCTGTCACAAGGAGGCTCGTAAAAAACCTAGAGGAAAGGAAGCGCTGTTGTCAAAACGGCCCTGCTGGGTCTCTAACCAGCGCCTCTAACTCAGCTCTGGGGGCAATGACAGGAGCCGATGATTTGAGAAACACGAAGGAGGAAATTACACCGGGCTGGAACCCCTCCCGGAGACGGAATCGTAACGCAGCAGGAGAGATTTCAGTTAGACCTACAGAAGAACCCTTGGCCCATTCTGCTTCGAGTCTGGGAAACCCAAAAGATAAGCCAGGGAGTTGTGTGATTCCCTGATGTTTAAAAGCAGAAGCGTCTGCCTTCAAGAGTTAAGTTATTCACTTACCCAGAGGGAAAAAGTCTGAGGAGGTGACATCTTCATTTCCTTTCTGGGTCAGTCCTCTGGGATTTAAAAAGCAGCTCTCCCAGTTCCCCTACGATAAGACTCAACACTACCCTGGGATCAGCGCTTGTGCAGACAAAACAACTTGCTATAAATTTAATATTAGCTTAAATAATGCATTATTAGAAGGGTGAGCTTCTGCAAACACATTAAATAATGTATTCCTCCAGCAAACATTATTTTGGGATGACTTGCTGTTTTGGGTGGCGGGAAGGTGGAAGACCCGAGTCTGAGTTACAGTTTTGACACCGATGAGCTTGGTCACCCCAAAGCCACACCTTCATTGCTCATGCGGCCGTTTCCTCATCCGTAATGGCCTCTGAGCTCCTGGTGGGGAGGGACTTTATCTTCTTTTTCTTAGGGTTCCTGCTGTTTTTCAGAGTACCTGGTGCTCCATGAACACTTGTGAATGAGGGGGTCAAATGAGAACGAGCACATGAACCCTGCCAACTCCCCCTCTAAAGTTCTAACGCGGAAGAACCGAGAACAGAAGACGTGACTAGGGCCATCTGGGACTGCCAAATATCTACAAGGCTTTCTTCCAAAGGAGCAATTAGAATCATCCTGGAATGCCCCTGGGACCTGGAGTTAATAGGCAGAGGTGGGAGGCAATGACTTTTTAGGATGTCAACTTAAAAGTCCTGTTCATTCATTCTGTACGTACTGAGCACCCACTAGGGGTTTGTTATTGCAAAGGGCACTTGAGACAGAGCAAGGCAGTTAGGCCCCCTCTCTCTCAGACCTTACAGGTCAGAGGATGATGAAGACAGGTAAGCCAAAAATGGAGACCATGGGTGTAGTAATGAGAGTCAACAGAGGGAAGGTGCTGTGGGAATGGAGGAGGGACAGGAAGCCATCACCGGGACCGAACAAGGATGGTTTCCCAGCCTTGGTGGAGCCTGAGCACGAAGCTTCCCATCTCCCCTTCCTTTGGTTCTCAGCTCAAATGTCATTTTCTTAGCACGGCTTGAACTCAAAACATTCATTCTGTGTTATCCCTACCCTGTGTTTTCCTACCCAGCCACCATCACAATTTCTTTACATGACTTGTGCGTGATTTCGCTATTATCTGTTCCCCTTTGCTAAGGCGTAAGCTCCAGGAGGGGTTCACTTTTCCACCACACCCTCCAAAAGATCAAGTTGCTCCAAAGTCACGTGCGCTTGAGGAGTAGGTGGTTTAACGTGTTTATGGAAGCTCGCCCTGCCAATTAGGTATCATTTAAGCGAATAGTAAGTTGATTGCAAGTCATTCCGTAAGCACAAGTGCAGCTCACGGGGTAATGCTGAGACTTCTGTTTGGTTCACCAATGTGCACTCAGTGTCCAGTATAGTGCCAAGAACCTAGTAGGTGTTGGGAAAATAGAAGACCGGTCAGGTGAAGAATGAACATGTTGTGGCAGGAAGGGTAAACTCCAGGTGTTCAGGATGACTTGTGCGTGTTAACAGCCATGCAAAACTGAGCTCACTAGTGTGTTGACACGCGCACGCACACACACGCCTGCCCCCACCTTGCCCCTGTGTCATGTGATCTGCCACATAAGTAAAGATAATACGTGCCAACGTGTAAGTGCAGTGTCGTATTAATTATATGGAAACCAAAACAAAATTACCAACTCCCACTCTCCCGGGAATGCTAATAGCCCTAATACCAATATCGTGATGGAAGATTGCCTTGGAAGCAATTTTTCTTTTGTTCTGCTACCTACACAAGCAGCTGTTTCTTGCTTTTTGCAATCTCTACCTAAATCATAATCAGGAAGAAATATCCTAGAGGGTGGTTATACGCCTTCCTTTTCAGAGAGAATCAGGCACAAAAATCCATTTTAGGAAAGAGCAGAAGTTTAAAATCTTAATAGAAGGGGCCGTTTTCAGTTTCCTCTCCCCAAAGCCTAAGAACAAAGCTCGCTGGCGGGTCTGGGAAGCTGTAGTGCACTAACGGATCTGCCGGGCGAGGGGCTGGCCTCGTGATGAGGCCGTGGAGGCTTCTAGGATGTAGAATATCTCTGGAATGTGTGTGCTTAAATCTTAGCATCTTTTCCTCCCTTCTTTGGGTACTGCACCCCCTTTATCTGAGCCTTCCCTGTCCAGGTGATTTACTGATGTTTATTATGAGATACAAATGCGAGCATGTGACCTTGGCCTGGCCAATCACAGATTTCTGTCTCTCAGACCTGTGATTGGCCCACGGATATGAATTCTATTTATGCCAGGCCAATCACAGCTCTTCTTTGAGATTATTATTATTATTCTTTCTGTGGTGCTGGGGATTAAACCCAAAGGCATTCTACCTCTGAGCTACATTCCCTGCCCTTTTTTACTTTTGATTTTGAAATAGTCTAAGTTGCCCAGGCTGACCTTGAACCTATGATCCATCTGTCTCAGCCTCCCAAGGACTGGGATTACAGGCAGGGGTTTGCCACCATGCCTAGCTTATTATTTTTGTAAGGAGAAATTCTGTGGAGAGATCTGTGTCCGTTTCCTCTGGATTCACTAAGCCAAGATGATGTAAGCCTGGGGTCAGCTTTGGCCAAGTTTGCCTGAGCCCTCATGTGAAGAGGCCACCACCCCTACTGTAGGAGAAAACTGGGCCAACTGCCAAGAGGCACACTGCTGGGAAAGGGGGGTATGAGAAAGAAAATAGGGAACTGCCAACCTGATTACATCTGGGGATGTCTGTGGCCAGCTCAACTCTTGTGTGGCCACTAGGGGAGACAGTACATATCTTAGTGAAGCCACTTGGAGTGCACCTCCTGTATTCTGTAGTGGGAAGATTCTGGACAGACATTTGTGTGCATTTGTGAACTTACACCTGCTTGGGGTGGGGGAGGATCGCACACTAAGCTCCTTCAAGGCGGACCCTAATGAGGGCTCACTTATCACACCGCCCTTTGTCACTCATGTCACAGTACCACCATGTGGCACTTGTCACAGGGGCTGCAGAGGTGAGATGGTCCCTGTGTTCATGGGGCTCGCAGGGGCTGTGGTGCAACTGCTTCACAGCTTTCTGCAAAGCCGGAGAGAGCAGAGAAAGGAGTGGGGGGCAGGTGGCGGACAGGGCTCTTTCGAGTGGCAAGTCTTGGGCAGCATAGTGAATATCTTCCCTGCATCAAGTTTGGGCCATGAGGAAGGCGCTGATCCTCCCCATTTCAGCCAAAGCGTTGCATAGCTTTTGGTGGAAGGACATGGTCTTGGTCCATAGCCCATGGAGGAGTGGCTGGCCCTTTCTCCTGATAAGAGACATCTCTGACTGGAGGACTGTGGCAGGAGAGGGCAGGAGGGGTAGAGTTTGACTGGCATGGCCCCAGAGTGATGGCTTCACTGGGATTTTTTGGTCTTCTCTCAACTCCAGGGATGCTCAGAGCCTCAGGCCTCATGCCCCTCTACTGGCCAGACCTCAGGAGCTTACCAGTCCCTAGGAAAGATCAGGCCATTTGACTGAAGGCATGGCACCCCCAGTTGCTGTGGCACCCTCCAGAATCCCCCCCATTCTCCTGCTAACCATGGGGGAGCGTCCCTGCTAGTACATGGCGCTGCTATGTGGTTGCATTTTAAAAATTCCTTCCAGTGGGCATGGTGGCACACACCTGTAATCCCAGTACTGAGACAGGAGGATCCCAGGTTTGAGGCCAGTCTCAGCAACTTAGTGAGACCCTCAGAAACTTAGTGAGACCATGTTTCAAAAAAATAAAAACTAAAATAGGGCTAGGGGTATAGCTTGGAGGTAGAATGCCCCTGGGTTCAATCCTCAGTATGAAAAAAAAAAGTTCCTTCCATTCATCTCTCCCTTCTTCCCAGAGGCAGGGCGGGGCCAGGACCTCAGGCCTCGGTCCTGGACTTCTCTCCATCACACAGGCTGGATGGCCCCGCCTTCCTGGTGAAAACAGGGAGACCCTCAAAAGGCCAGCACACACAGCAGCCCTGTCAACGGTGCATGCTGCGGGACTCAAGCCCCTCCTTCTCCTTCTTTCTCTCTTTCCTGCTGTGACTTGGTTTCCAGCTTGGATTGATGCAAGAGCCTCCTTGGGGACCCTCTCCTCCTCATCTGTCTTCCCACACTCCAGAGGGCACTGGAGAGTTCTTTGTGATGCAGCACCTCCCTGCTAACTAAGCCCCGGTACAGTTTCCCCCTGTCCTGGGGATGAATGCCAGCCTAGCATGACAGTCCCTTCCATGTACTGTCCCCGGCTGACCCACTCTTTTTCTGCACCTCCTTCTAATGCACCCACCTCCTCTCCAGTCTCACTGAGTTCCTGGAAGTTTCTGGAATGCCATTCCCTGTTTGGTCTCTTAGTCTTTTCTCTGGTAATACTGTGTCTGGTTACCTCTTTCCTGTATCTTCCCTGGCTAATTCCCACTGCTTTTCAGAAGGGATCCAACTCTTCTGTGACGTCCTTCCGGGCCCCTTGCCAACCCTGAGACCTGAGCAGGGTGGCAGAGGCTCCCCTATGCATCCACCAGATCTTTCATCTTCTTCTCAGGCACTTGGAGAAAACACTGCCCAAGTATCCCTGTGGTTAAGCGGACATCGCCCAACTCTGTTCAAAAAACATGATGCCAGGGTGGGTGGAAGTGTTAAATGTCATGCCCAGACTTGCTCACTGAGCCCCTTTAAGCATTTCTTCTCTCTTTTCCTTCTACAGCATCTGTGGAGGTCACGTGCTTAAGGTGGCAGGATCACAAGGCAGAGTGCCCGGATTTAGTCTCTGCTAAGAAGAGCCACCTAGCTCATTTGGATGGTGACGTGTCAAGCTCCTGAGACTTCAAAGCCCATTTGTTACCTGCCATGGCCTATCCTCTCCTGACCGATACAACCAAGCACCCCTTCCCTTGTGCTACGGGCTCACTTTACACTACTTATCTTCTTCACTAGACTGTAAGCTTCTTGGGACTCATTTTTCCTTCTTTTTATCTAGTCTACTCATTCTATGGTGCTGGACAAAGAGGTGGCGCTTAGTAAGTCTCTCTCTCTCTTTCTCTTTCTCTCTCTCTTTTTTTTTTTTTTGGTACTAGGGATTGTGTCCAGGGCATTCTACCTCTGAGCTACACTCCCCCCCCCAGCCCTTTTTATTTTTTGTTTTGAAACATGATCTCATTAAGTTGCTGATGTTTGCCTTGAAGCTGTGATCCTCCTGTCTCAGCCTCCCAAGTACTGGGATTACAGGTGTGCACAAGGTGGGAGCAAGTCTCTGGAATGAATGAGAAATGGTATGGCCCCGTTTGACCATGGAGCAGAGAGAAAGTAATGTCAAGACCAGAGAGTGGGAGAGAGTCCACGCTGGCCTCCGCAGACACAGCCCGCTCATCTGTCTTATGGGGCCAACTGATACCTGCAATTTAGTGCTGCAAACTCCCTGCCAGGAGCTTGGGAAGCATCAGAGGCCACCCCCAAACTCCCTTGATCCACAGCACACTCCACACTTCCCTTACACCTTCTTCCAAAGCTCCCCTGCAATTTCCAGGAGTTGCTTTTATTTCATTCACTAAACAGTTTATGAACTGAATTAAAATAAATGAGATGCAAATAAATTCCAGGCTTTCTCCCTCATTTTCAAATTACATTTTCAGTCCACTCAACCTGTTATAATCTCATAGTGATTTTCATTTAAGAGAGCTAAATGGATATGTGATTATTGTTACAGGAACTAACACCAGACAATTAAATGTTGAGGTGTTGATAGATAAAGCTGTGTTTTGATTTGCATAAACATGATGCCAGCAAATCTAACCCTGGCAGAAATTCAGTTATAAGGCTTGCGTGCCTAACTTCTGCTAATTACCACAAGTACCATTATTAAGATTTTTAATATTCAGAGTTGGGATTATAGCCATTTTATTTTAGGGCCACATTTATCTTTATTTTGAAAACTTCGTCAAAATGCATAACTGATTTATCAGAGAAAAGGCACGATTACTACTTATAATCAACTTCTACAGTGCAGCGTATCAAAAATCAATTACACAGCCCTGAAATCCAGTCATTAAGGATTTAGCTACTAATCTCATTCCATTTTTGTCTTTAGGAAGATACTGCAGCTTGCAACTTTGCAGATACCGGCAGAAGAAGAAAAACATGGGAGACTGCTGATAACCTAATGTGGAGAATTAAACTCCAGCCAGACAAAGGCAGAATCTTAATACAGAGTGGCCTGACTCTGCAGCGAGGTCACCTGGGCCGGCTGCATTTCAATCCAGTGACACCCAAGAGTTGGACCCGGGTTTTGCTGATGCTCAGTCTCCCACCCTCAGGGATTTCAAAGCATTCTGTTAAACTCTGCCTTGTTCCATGATCGACTCTCTATTGCTTGTCTTGATCTACCATCATTTTGTTTCTTAGTTTACTTATTATCTGCCCTTCTCTTTCATGTCCCCACCCCCAACTTTGAGTGAAAGTTGCAGCCATTGGGGTTTTGCCTTTTGTTTCTTATATCTTAAGTGCATAGCACAGTGTCTGGCTCATAGTAGGTGTTCAATAAACATGTGTTGAATTTGATGATGACTGGGATTCCTAGGATTATTCCCCTGACCCTGGGGACAAGGTCAGCATAATGGTAGGTACAGGTTCATCTGTGTGATAGATAATTGACCAGAGCAGGATCCACTAGTGCTGAGTTACTGAGGCTGGCCTCGAACCTATGAACCTCCTGTCTCAGCCTCCCAAGTACTGGGATTACAGGTGTGTGCCACCATGGCGGTAAAGTGCTGAGATTCTCTGGATGATGATGAATCTAAACAGGAAGCTGTGTGAGACAGTGGCTTAGAATACAGGCAAGCAAGCCAGACAGAATGATGGGACTAGAGCCAACTCCTGGACTGGCCTTTGCATCCTCAGATAGTTATTTAACTTCCTAAAACCTGCATTTCTTATTTGAAAAATGGAGATGATGGTAACTACCTTGTGGGGTAGTTGAAAAGCTTAGAATAAGATAATACAAGTAAGTCGGCTGTGGTGGCGCACGCTTGTAATCCCAGTATTTGGGAGGCTGAGATTGGTGGATCAGGGTTCGCAGGCAGCCCTTACTTAGTGAAGCCCTCCACAACTTAGCGAGACCCTATTTCAAAATAAAGAATAAAAAAAATAGGGCTGGGGGTGTAGCCTGGAGGTAGAATGCCCCGGTTCAATCCCCGGTACCACAATAAATAAATAAATAAATAAATAAATAAATAAATAAATAAATAAATAAAAATAAGATAATACAAGTAAAGCGGTTAACATACGACCTGTGTCATAAGAGTCCTTGGTAAATGCCATTGATTAGCTTTTCAAAGCTGTCACACAGAGCAAGGTGCCCAGAGTGGGGAGGTGAGGACTGGTTGAAACTTCCTGCTGTGGTTGGTCTGTTACTACCTCTTGGGCCACCTTCCTTGATCCCCTCCGGCTGGGTGACATCTGCCCCTTTGTGGTCCCATCAGACTCTGGGGGCCCCTCTGTCTTTTCATGTAACCTGTGGTTATCTTATGTCTGCGTGTTCTACCAGACTGCCAACTCCTTAGGTGTAAAGGACATACTTTAAAATTTTTGCTCTTCCAGTACTTAGCAATTTACCCAGCACATGGTAGGCACTGCACCAATTCACTGTTGAAATGGCCAGACCTGAAAACTGGGGGAGAAGATGGCAGTGTGAAAGGGGTACCAAGGAGCGCCCCGGTTACAGCATGATGTGAACCCCACAGCAGGAAATGGCTGCCCTCTTTGGTCCTGGGAAACAGAGGATGTTTCCCCAAAGTATGAGACCGAAGGGATACAGCTTCTACCTTCTGAGAGAAGAACTTGCCTTTTCCAGGGAAGAAAGGCGTAATGGGAAGTTCTCAGCTCTGTGAGGACAGGGTGTGATCCCCCTGACTACACAGAACCACTTACCCGGAGCTTCCTGCCAAAGATGGTGACTTTGCCTTTGATCTGTTCCTTCCTCAGACGCCACTCAATGGAGTTGAGACCATTTTCCATGGGCAGGGAGATGTTGCAGCGCCCGATGGTGGGGGTGATGGTGCCCGCCAGGACGTGGGGCTCGCTGTGGAAGCTGACACCCATGCCGTTGGCATACATCACCCTCAGGGTCCCATTATTGCAGAGCTGGTAGCTGTTCCGCACTTGATCTGGAAAAACGTGAGTAGGAATGGGGGTGGGGAAATAAATTATCCACTCTATTAGTCAGAAGAGAATAGAACCCCTATTTTTACAGGTTTCCATGGTACTTTGCGGCTGTCAGTCTAAGGCTGCCTTCAATTAGCACACACATAATGCGAAGGTGAGTAGCAGAGATGCTACTGATCCATGTGAAGAAAAACATTATTAATATGTGGCACTCCAGAAATAATTATGCCGTGATATTTTTCTTTTACTCACTGAAGACTATTAATAGTACATTTAAACATTTAAAGATGTCTATTGCCTACACAATTTGCGTCAATCAAATTCTGAACTTTAACATATATATTTTAGTGTATATGAAAAAAAAGGAGGAAAGGAAAATTGCTCCCCGCCTCTGCCTACCATGTAACCCAGGGTTGATGGTTTAGCTGCAGGTCAGATCCGCTGCAAGCAAGTTCAGGGTTCTTCCACAAAATCAAGAAAAAAGCCACCTTCCCTGTCCTCATGCTCCTGCCCTGGACTCTTCCACAATGCCACCTCCACACCAGAGAACCCCAGAGAGACTCAAAGAGCATGAGCTAGATGGAGCTGCTGGGTGCCGATCATGCGTGTTTATCTTCTCCTGTGGAATCTACACTAGTCAATCAGACTTCTGACCTTTTCCCTTATCGAAAAGTTACAGGTAGCAAATGTGAGTCCGAGACTCCGTTTACAGATATGCCGCTTCCTGATTGTCTGGGCAAAGAAGCCAGGCTGGGCTGCCCTCTGAGATGCCAGCTTTGGGGGGCCACGAGCAATGGGGTGCCTGTCATTCTGCGACTCCAGCTATATCATCCAGAAGGACAGAATCTACATCGTTAATCATTTGGCAGAGCAGAAACAGAGTCATTGAAACAGGTTCTGTCACAGGATAATAGTCCAGAAATGTCACCATTTATCTACTGAGAGGATACTTTCATCCTCTGACAACTGGCTAGCCCACCGACATTATGTCTTAATTAAAAGAAAAATTAATCTACACAATTCCTTTTCTTGCCAGCCCCTGTGCTTGTCCTACTCTGCACAGCATGCCCCAAAGCAACAGTAACTGCGGGGATGGTCAGAAACCTTTAAGATCCTGGCAAGATTGAAAAAGAGCTCCCATCCCAGGGTAACCAGCTCAACAAGACAATGTTTGAGAAAGAGAACCAGAGTGGAACGACAAAAACAAAAATCCAGTGTGTGTGTGGGTCCCCCGAGAATAAACAGCCCTGGAGAAGATAACTCTGTGTGCTAGTTTGGTGGAGAGTGGTGGAGATGGGGTAGGTAGAAAGTATGCGGCATGAAAAGGGGCATTTTCAGATATGTAGATGTGTCCAGGTGTCTAGACATTTGGCTGGGTGTGCGTGACATTCTCCTGATCTGAGTCAGACATTTTTTTTCTTACAAGCCTGACCTCTTGTAAAGTCGGTTTGCTCTCGATATTTGAGTAAGACACAAGCTGAGGAGAACTGCGGGTGTCTGGAAGTCCTCCAGGCTAGGTAGCTCTCACCTCTGGACTTGGCTGGGCTCTGGGTCTGGGGGTGAGTTTGGGGGTCCAGGGGTGCGCGGTTGGGGCTCACCTTGTACCACCGTGTAGGAGGCCTCCACTGAAGACAGGTTGGTGATCACAGTGACGTCGTCGTCGCGGTTGGAGTTCTCAATGTCAATGGTGATGGATTTCTCCATCTCCCGGTGCAGACTGGTCACCACCCCTGTGGGGCGTGTCACATTGGTCAGACGGCCCTCATGGTCATAGCTGCAGGGAAAAAAAAACCACGGGTCAGAAGTGCAGTCACGGAAGCTGAAGGTTTTCCTGGCATTCAGAACCACAGAAAGGACTGGAAGGTGGGGTGGCCAGAGGGCGCATTACACGGAGACTCTTGTCACAGCTGAACCTCGACCTGCCCTAAAAAATGGTGGTACTTCTCCCCCACCCACTGATATAACTGATATCACCTCAGTGGAAAGCTCTCCTGGGGCCGAGGCAGGGCGTTCTTAATTATGCTTTCCCAAGTCAGACAGAACAGCGACTTGTAAGCATCCTTTGCTCTTTAATTTATGTGTTCCACAAAGCCACCAAATTAATCTTTCCCAAATATCAGTTCCATCATGTCACTTCTCTGCTGAGCTAACTACACTCTTTTTCCCAGTGCTCGCTCAATCCAGTCAAAATCTGGCCCTTGAGACCCTCTGAGCCCTGAGTCCTCCACAGGGGTGTGGCCTCGTCCCACTTGTCACCTCGTAGACCTCTCAAATGTCAGCCTCGGCCTCATGACACCTCCCTGACCTGGCCCAAGCAAAGCCAGCCAGGCTGTATGTCACCTGTCCCATAGTCCTGTAGCCCCAAACCAACTGTGGCTCAGGCCGCCTTCTTAGATGGCTTCCCCAATGACCTCAGTTGTCCTTGGCACCCCAGTCTAGGTATACAGTGATCGTGACCTGATGCCTGCAAACTGCCTTTCTTCTTTATGCATACGTGTCATCTTTAATCTTTTCTCTAGATGTGGAGTTCCTTTTTGCCACCTCCTTTAGCAAAAAGTCTTGCTGCTCCAGTTGGTAGAGTATTGCCCAGTCCTGGAAGGCCCGCTGCACTGAGAGCTGGGCCATCCTTACACCCTGGGCGAGGTCTGCAAAGGGAGCCCTGGAGCTCTGCACTGGAGGGGGGATGGGGAGGAAGCAGAGCGGTGCAGGCCTTTTGCTGGGAGGGTGAAGTAGGACAAACATCTGGAGCTCTGAAGGTGCCTCCCTTTGGGCCGGGGAGAGGGACAACGTGGGCAGATTCTGAGTGATGGCCACTGGAGCTTGTACAGCACAAGGGGTAGGAGGTCCTCAGAGGAGAATCCCCATGGGGAAACAGTGAGAATAATCACTATGGCCTATTTGGCTTTGTTGCTGAGTGCTTAGGATTATAAAAACAAGTATGGTGGGTGCTCGGAAACTGTTTTTGGATTAAGGAATGCAGACCTGGCTCAGACTTGTGGCGATCTGAAAAATTTTGTTTCTTGGTAGAACTGCAAATAGTCAAGGTGTGTGGATGTTTGAAGTCTGAGAGCAGAGCCACATTAAGATGGACGACAGCTGGGTAGAGGTGGTGATGGGGACAGGAGTGGGAAGCCCGAGGAACACGGGGGCCCGGCTTCTTGTCTCTGCCCCATCACTTGCCCAGGGCATGAAGCAGTGGGTGGTACGGATGACACCTCCCCTGGAAAACCCTGGTGCTGTAGCCAGGGATGGAGGCTCAGGCTTTGTAAGTCAAAGGGGTTCCTGGTACATTCTTACCTACTGAAGAAACAACCTCTCAGGTAGGGGTACAAAGACACTATTTACAATAGTGACAGGCTAGCACAAACTAAATGTTAACTGATCGAAGATTCTTTAAATAACTATGATCCATACAGAAGAAAACCAGGAAGCCATCAAAAATTGATGACATGGATTTCTGTTTATTGGCACAGACAAATGTATATACCGTAGAGTGGACTACAAAGGATACTTCCTGGATAACATGTGAGTATCCCTCTGCAGAAGAAATTCTCTCAAAATACGGACATCTAAACATGAATGGTGTTTATTTTTGGTATGGGATTTTGACTGATCTTTGTTTTCTTCTTTGTGCATTGCCATATTTTAGAAATCATTTGTAATCAGTGTGACTGACTTTCATGTTTTAAATGCAGAAGAAAACATTGACAAATAAGAAGGTGAGGTGGCTCTAGGTTGGTGGGGTTTTGGGTGTATGGCACGTGGTGCTCAGGAGTGGAAAGTGGAGTGGATCTCTCTTCCTGATGCTGTGTAGGGACCCAGGCAAGGGTGTCTACCCCTCCCAGTGATACTCTGAACCACCTACAGCGTGCAGGCTGCTGTGCCTCCTGGGAGAGAGCAGGAGGAATGGGAGTTTGGACTTCGGGAGCAGAACATTGAGGTAGGAACCGGAATCTCAGGGGCCACAGGGAGAAAAGCATGTTCTTTTGAACAAGGTTCAGCTGTGCATACCTCTGTTCACTTCCTCTAGGGAGTGTCTACCATTTGGGTCTCTGTGCAAATAGCTCTGCGCAGGGGCAAGGAACTGTGAGTTCCAACAATGGGATCTAAGGGAACCCGTGGGCCTGGGACTCTGTGGGGCTGGAAACCACTTTTGACTCAGTCAATAAATGCCCACGAAGCACCTATTATGTGCCAGGCATTGCTGAAAGCACTGGGGATATGACCACGAACAAAATGGACAGAAATCTGGGCACTCATGCTAGACAGAGAGGGCAAAAATAAACCCAGGAAGTTCTTCCCCAAGCTGGGAATTCAGCAGGCAGACCAGGCTTCCAAAGGGCGCTCTCACGCCTGCTCTGTTCCTGCCCAGCTCCCCAAAAGCCACTTCAGCAGAAAGAAGAGCAGAGAGAAAGGAGCTACCAGAGGGGCACATTCTAGCCTCCGTGAGTTGCAAAACCTGCTCATTCCATACAGTAACTCCTAAACCCCAGCCGAGGGAAATCCATCCGCTCCAGCCCTTCCTCTGACCCGGCAGCTGCTCCTGCCTACTTGCTGGGTTAGGAGAAGGAGCTGGACTTGACTGGAGAGCTCTTTACAGTTTCTCTCTCGTGAAGGGCCTGTCCTTAAGGGAGATGTGTGTTCTGCCCCTCTGGGTCCTGGCTTGCTAAGGCGGACTCTGAGCCTGCAAAGGATAGGGGACCAGCAGTACTGAGGGCTATAGAGAGATCAGGATAAACTCAAAGTGATATAAGAAGAACTAATGCACAAACTGCATTCTCCAACTCTGCCTTTCCAAAAGAAGCCCTCATTTGTCTGGTTCCGGTATCCATTACGCAGGTGGTTGTTTAGAACCTGAGGGGCGGGATGGAGACAGAAGGAGTACTTAATTATACCCTCAAGTCCCATTAGCATTGTGTCTTTGCTGAACTTCTGTATGTCAAGTGTGTTGCTAATTTCTAATATGTATTAGCCCAGTGAATTACCATGGCACCCCTATATTTCACATTATTATCCCCATCAGACAGATGTGGACATTGAGGCTCAGAGAGGTTGAATCACTTGTCCAAGGCCAATCAGAAAGTATGTGGCAGGACTGGCATCTAGACACTTGTCATCCAGGTGAATGACAGTTGCCATGGTCCAGGGGCTTCCTGGCACACTACGCTGTCTTTTGCAGAAAGCTGTGAAAACTTGTGTTGTCTCAGGGATGGCCCTTGACCAGGATACGTCATCTATCAGGACCCAATGGCTTGCAGCTGGAGAAATCTTAATTCCAAGGCTGGAGCGCCCTGGAACTGGAGGATCATAAAACAGGGCCAGATCATTCATTAGTGCTATTTTTCCTCATTCCTCTCCCTGCTCCAAGTCATCCATGGGCGTGGCCTTATTTAGAACATCTTCCCCAAGATTTAGGGACAATTCTCATATGGGGTTGGAAGGCAGAACTCTGAATTCTCTTCACAGCCCTGCGAGAAATGCAAAGGCCAGACAGTCAATTCAATTCTCTGAGCTTCAGTTTCCTCCTCCATAAAATGGGGAGAATCCAGTCAGGTGTGGTGGTGCACACCTATAATCCTAGTACTTCGGAGGCTGAGACAGGAGGAGCAGAGGTTCAAGGCCAGCCTCATCAACTTAGGTGAGACCTTCAGTGACTTAGTGAGACCCTGTTTTAAAATAAATAAATAAATAGGACTCAGGGATGGGTAGAATGTCCCCAGGTTAAATCCCAGTACCAAAAAAAAGTG
>PVJS01024092.1:0-28986 GCA_004027185.1 Glis glis
TGTGTGTGTGTGTGTGTGTGTGTGTGTGTGTGTGTGTGTGTTGCTGGGGATTTATCCCAGTGGCTTTTTGTCAGTTTTATTCACTGATGTACCCCAAGCATCTAGAACAGAGTCTGATACATGGTATGTGCCCAATAACAATTGCTCGATTAATGGATGAAAGAATAAATGGTTAAAGATACAGGATCCTAATTGACATCAGCATTAAATAATATAAATGGATAGAATTCCAAAGCCATAGGTACTTCAGCTCACCCAACACAACCCCTTTTTTAAAATTGGGGGGGGGGGAAACAGAAATAAAAAGATTTATGAGAGATCATACTGATGGCAAAGAGGAAAGAAAATCTGATTCTTTTGTTATTACTTTTCCCTAATTCTTCACTGGTTCCTTGCCTAGAGAATGCTTTAGCCTAGACGTCTTCAGATTCTGAAGAACAGTCATAATGATACCTAAGTGGTGTTTAACTGTTCTCCCCAAAAATAGTAGCTAGTGCCTAAATAAATGGTATCTTGAAAATTTGCACACTAGGTCAAAGGACCAGACAACAAATTGAGATTGGCCACTAGACCAAATGATAATGACCCCCAGCTATAGATCTGAGAGTGTGCACTCTGGGCTCCCAGAGTCTAACACCAATTGTCTTAAGCACCCAGCCCTCTACAGCCCTCTCTGTCTTTACAGATGTGTATTTCAGAGACAGTTCACACCTTGCAAAGGATGTCTTTGGCCTTTGCAGTATTGAACAAAAACAATGGTTAGGAAGAAGTGAATGCTGAGTCTCTCTTTTTAGTGGTCAAATTTCTGTTCTCTCTTTGTTCCTTCCTCTTTCCCTATGTGTAATCTCTTTCCTGGCCAACAAGAAAAGGTACATTATTGAGGACCCGAGTCAATTTCTACTTTTCCCAAATGGCTAACTCCTATTCCTTTTCTCTAAATTATTTTTTGTAGAGGAAGAACACCAAATAATGGAAGAGAAAAAGAAAAGAAAAAATTTTAGAACGAAGAAAAAGTGCTCAGAGGAAGAACACAGAACTGAAACAGTTTAGCTGTGACCTCATGAACTCAGCCACAGATATCTCCCTTCAAGAAGACAGGGCAAGCCATACAAGGGAGCTTCCTACTACAGTAAACAAGAGGTGGAGAAGATAAGAAAGTTAAAAGATGAACTAACTGATCATGTGTGATGGCAATAATCATTAACAAACTCAATACTGGGAAAGGGGACTCATAACATTTTTTAACTCACTCTTATTCAAAAATATTTATTATACCTATAAAAGAACACATCCGTGCTGGATGTGATGAATTGTACAAAGGAATACGGCCAAAGCAGTAATGACAATCAGATAGTATGAAGAGCAAGAAGAACCCAAACCACATGGGTTATAATCTGCTAAGAGAAAAGTGATAAATTTTAATCACTTTTTTTTTACTTGAGGCATACATGATCATTTTAAGCCTTAAATCTCCCAATTAAAAGTTATAATTAGCTGTATTAACTAAATTGTTGCTTCTGTATCTGAAATAAACATGAAAGCGAAAAAATATATATTTTACAACCCTAAGGCAGAATTTTTGAAATACTTATGTTAAATAGAAATATTATCATTGCTTCAGTGGATTTTATAACCTGAAGCAATATAATTTACAAAAACACGAGCTTCTGTAAACCTTTGCTTCTAGTACTATGAAAATTCATAATAAGCATACAGGAAAAGGTGTCATTCTGCGTCCATCTTTTTCCTAACAGTTAAATTTTCTATTATTATCTTATAGATAGATATTAAACCATATCAATACTGAGAGCTTTACAGTGACAGACAGGAATCCACGATGCTGCCAAAGATACCTAACCTGCATCTCACAGAATCGCAGCCACAGATCTCCATTGCCGCTGGCTACTGAGCTCCAGCAAGGGGAGAGACCCAATCCACCTATGCTTGCCCCTGCTCTATACTTTCCACTCGCAAGCAAGATTGAATAAAGATGGTGCCCTGCCACGTACACATGGGCAGACTCCTGTTAACCGAGTGTTTATCAGAGTTAGCCAAGTGGTCACCCGGGTCAGAACACCAAACATTTGAGAGAGCTCACTGCACTAGAGAGGACAGAGCAGGGCTTTCAAGGGAAGCAGATCTGGGTTGAATCTCTGCTCCAGCCATTCCTTGTTATGTGACCTTTAGGGAATTACTCAATTCCTCTGACCCTTGATGTTTCCCCTGAAAAATGAAGATAAAAAAGACTTTCTTTGCTGAATTGATGAATGGATAAGAGATAGTGTATATAAGGCATGTAATTCCGTGCCTGGGAAGTTGCAATACAAAGCTAGCTGTTATTAGTTAAAGCATTTATATTCCCTTGGACTTGGAACTTTGCTATCATTTTTTAGGAAAGCAGAAAAATCTACAACATGGTTCAAAACACTTGGCTACTGACCAGTTCATCCCTTTAATCCATCTTATCGAATACTGCATTGACTGGAAGTAGAAAGTACTTTGCAATTAATTAAGAATATTGTCAGGACAGATGGTAAAGAAGAGATGTGAACTAAAACCTCTCCAACATTTATGGAATAATTGCCAAAACCTCAGGCTATTCTTTTGTTACCCAAAGCATAATCAATCTAATAAATCAATCCAAGGTGCTTCAAAAACAACTGTACTCCTCATTACTATAGAACAGAGACATTATACTGAAGATAAGAATTGTGCCAATTCATGTCTGCATATTCATGCCTGTGGTAGAAGAGCTGTCTTGGATAAATAAATGTTCTTCAACTTTATCAAGCATGGAATTATTCTTTCGAGATTTTAACAAACTTCTCATATTTTACTTTATCTAAATATTCATCATTTCTGGTTTATAGTCAGAATAATTGTAAATTGAGTGAGAAACTTCTGAGCCTCCCAGGCACTGGAAGGTACTGCAATCCTCTCAAAAAAGTCCTGTAACAAAGGTTTTTGGGTAAGTATATGAAGTTTGGAGTGTTTATTGCAACTCTCAGACCTTTACCCATCACAAATGCCTTCTGTCTTAATGTGTGCAATTATTATAGGTTTCAATATATACTTGTCCTCTGAATTTTATTATAAATATATACACACACACACACACATAGATGGCTTATGCTTTATCCCATACGAGGATCTTAAAATAGACATTGTATTTGAATTTTAATCACACTTAATGAAAAAGTTCTCTTGATTTCAGAGCAAACTGTAAGCAGCCAAATACTAAACAATGAAACTCAACATCTGTTAATAGCTTTTCCTTGGGCACCTACCAGAGAATTAGCTGTTCTTATGCAAAAGGGTTTTCCATTTTATGAAGTGTTTAATAGGCAGTAAAGGAGAGTTAAGCATTGGAGAAACATGAGGGATACGAATTGTATTTCAGTCTTCTCCACCTGAAACAGCCATGCTAGAGTGAAGAGTCGCTCTCATGTTCACACAGAGAATAAGAGTCAAACAAAGAAAAAGGTTTGCTCAGATAAGAGAAAGATCCCACCAAGGAAAATAAGAAGAAAAGATAGGAGAAAGAGAAAGAGAGAAACTCGAAGAAGGTATAGTGTTCCCAATAAGTAAACATTTTATTTTACTTTACAATAGGCAGAAAAACACTCTGTTTGTTATTTTTCCAACTATCAGTATTTTAACTGATTAAAGACTAAAGTACATTATTTCTCCTTGGTCAGACCTGGGAAGAAAGGCCAAGGACAGAACTTCTGGGTTACTCTTTTCCTAAGAAAACCTTTGTATTCCAAGCTCTCTTGATTGGTGAAATATGCAGATGAGTTCAACATACTGCCTTGGCCTTTATTCATTCAAATACAATGATTATTGTCTAATGAACTGAAAATAGAAGTGAATTTTTGTAACAGTAAAACAAATAATCTATTATTTGTGCTTCCTGAAAATAGAGAAAGAATAACTGAAGTTCACAAATAATATAAGGAGCCAACTGTGTTCAGTGATTCCAAGCTTCTCTCAAGCTTAATCTACTATTTGAAGAGCAAAGCAGAAACTACACCAACTAGCTTAGGTTTTAACCTTTTCTTCTTTCATCCCTAAGTCCCTCTGGAAAAAGAGATAAAAGTACAAAGAAAAGACCACAAGACTTGCAGCACCTAAAAACATGGAAAGAAAAAAATGTGGAAAGATGAGCAAGTTGTATTTTTGCCAATCTAAAAATAGACAAATTCTGTCCTATGTAACCCAGAAGTGACTCTAAATGGCCCAGCTGTGTGCCCAGCCTAGACTCCACAGCTATGCTACTATGTTTGAGTCATTAATCTTCTGGTCACTGATTTTCTCCCAGAAATCACATGTGCCACCCCCACCCAAACAAGAAATATCTTCAGCACTACATCCATTACTGTCCCACCCACTAGACAAAGCTTATGAAGACTGTGAGGCCAGGTTTGCTTAAAATAATGCTGACATCACTTAAGGCATGGGAACACAAGCCATGGGGTGCACTAGGGAATCAGAAAGAACACAGGAGGCAGCAGTGGGTGCTCCCAGCCGGACTTCAGGGGCTGAACCAAGGTGGAACTCAAGGGGCCACAGACTAAAGATGATAAGCAGGAATGGAGGGGCTGGTTCTGCAGATGCCACTACCTGCCATTTCCAGAGGCACAGCTTTTACAAAATGCTTTTCTAGATCTCACAGCCTTTCTCATCCATGGTTTGCAAGAGAATTAGCCATATAGAAAATGATTTCGGTGACCATTTTCTTAATTCTCTCAAGGGTAGGCTATAGTTAGTACCATTCTAATTGCATAAGAGAGAAGTTAATTCATTGCATCAATCAATGCTTTAGGGCAGGTATTGGCAAACCATGGGTACATAGGCCAAAACAGCGGCCCACCTGTTCTAAATGAAGTTTTGTTGTAACACAGCCATGCTTGTTCACTTATGTATTGACTATGGCTACGTATGTCACAAGCTACAGTGGCAGAGCTAAGTATATATAGACACATCACTGCTTTTAAACTCACAAAATGAACCTCTGAAAGAATGTTTCAGTCAGCAGTCTCACTGCTGTGACCCAAAATACCTGACAACTCCAACGTAGAGGAAGAAATTTATTTGCTCACAGTTCTGGAGATTTCAAAGGTTTCAATCCATGTTAGGCTGGATGAAGTCTGTGGAGCTCAGGGTATGGCGGCAGGAAGCAGAGAGAGCACGAACAGAAGGATTTTGCTCATTCACATCATGGAGGCCTGAAGCAGAAAGCTCGAGCCTTCAAGCAACACTACCTGCCTAGGTTACAACCCAATAAATCCCTTACAATTCATTTATCCTCTGATGATATTAGAATTCTCATGATTAAATCCTTTTACCTCTGAACATTAATAGAGTAGCTCTTCAGGGGACATTTTATATCCAAACCATAACAAAGAATAAACAAAAAATTGGTAACTTTACTTGTAGCTAATCAGGAAAATTAAGGGTCTAGGAAACAAGCATAGGAAGGAGACTTTTCAAAGCACTGCACTTTGTATTTTGGGGTGTGTGTGTGTGTGTGTGTGTGTGTGTGTGTGTGTTACTGGGATTGAACCCAGGGGCATTCCTTGGAGCTATACCCCCAGGAATTTTTTTAAATGTTTATTTTGAAACAGGGTCTTACTGAGTTGCTGAGGACCTTGCTAAATGGCTGAGGCTGGCCTTGAACCTGCAATCTTCCTATCTCAGCCTCCCAAGTACTGAGATTACAGGCATGCACCACCATGCCCAGCCCTTCCCTTTTGTATTTCTTGAACTTTGAAACCTGTGATGTGTAAATGATTCTGAAAAAATGAATTAAATTTTAAAATTTTTAAGCCGAAAAATATGCTCTATGGTTTATATGTACATTTCCATTACCAGCATTGTAAAAATAACTGCAGAAAAGAAAAACAGAAAATACATTGGGTAATTCTCCCCAAAGTGTTTGTTGGTAGTTCTACCAATCTAATATAAAAGAAATCCAATAAGAGTTTTCAAATATAAACCTTTTGTTCCCTTAAAATTTGCCACTTACTTTCCCCTTATAATTCTCTTCAAACCCTTGGCAGTTCTATTTTCATTCAATTTATCTTTTATTTTAATTATAGTTATGGTTTAGATCTCAAATGTCCCGCAAGGTCACATATGCTAAAAGCCTGGTTGCCAGCCCATGACACTATTGTGAGGTGCAGAAGCTTAAAGAGATGGGACCTGGGGGGAGGGAGTTAGGTCACTGGGGGTGTGCCCTCGAAGGGGCTTGTGGGACAACAGCCCCTTCCTCTCCCTCTTTGAAACAAAAAGAAATCTCAGTACCTTAAAACATATATGATTTCTCATGTAAGAGGTGAGTATGGTTGACAGTTTGGTTTGTGCATGATTCACTCAGGTCCAAGTGAGGATTTAAAAACTACTTCCAAGCCCAGTGTGGTGGTGCACGTCTATAATCCCAGTACTTGGGAGGCTGAGACAAGAGGATCACAGGTTCGAGACCAACCTCAGCAACTTAGCAAGGCCCTCAGCAACTTAGTGAGACCCTATTTCAAAATAAAAAATAAAATAGGGCTGGGGGTGTAGCTCAGAGATAGAATGCCCCTGTGTTCAATCCCCAGTACTACTACTACTACTACTAATAATAATAATAATAAAGACTACTTCCATCTTGTTTATGCCACTTTTTACATATGTCATCCATGAGAAGAAAGGAAGAGGGTTGTGAGACATTTTTATGAACCAAACCTGAAAATGTATATACCACCGTCACCAATATTCCACAGGCCACCGTTGGTGAAATGAGATTGGAAGGAGCTGGGAAATAATCTTCCTGTGTGCTCAAGACAAAATAAAGTTGTGGAAGCCCTAATGTTAAGCAAAATAAGTCAGGATCAGAAAGACAAGTATCACATGGTTTTCTTCATATGTGGAATCTAGGGGGGAAATAAAAGATGACATGAAAGTAAAAGGGAGATTATTAGAGAAGAAGGGGTGGGGGAAGGAGAGTGTAAGGTTAATGGGGGTGGATATGATCAAAGTATGTTATATGCATGTATGAGTACGTCACAGTGAAACCCATTATTCTGTATAATTAAAATGCATTGATTTTTTTAAAGTTGTTTGCTGAACATATAGCATTATCTTAGCCCCACTAAAGAATCAAGAAAACACACCATTTATAATAAATACACTCCAATAATGATTTTACTTAATACTGCAAATTAAAAATGGTCTTCCATAGACGATGACTGTTATCAGAATGCTCATATAAGCTTGCTGGAATTCAATGCAGAGGAATCATTTTAATTTAAATCTTTCTCTAAGAATTTATTTTTCTTTGGAGGTGTTACTGGATTGAACCCAGGGGCATTCTACCTCCAAGCTACACTCCCAGCCCTATTTTATTTTTATTTTGAAACAGGGTCTTGCTAGGTCAATGAGAGTCTCCCTACTTGCTGAGGCTGGCCTCAAACTTGCAATCCTCCTCTCTCAGTCTCCCAAGTACTGGATTACAGGTGTGCATCAACATGTTTAGCTTAAGAATTTCTTTTTCTAAAGAAACATCCTTAGCTTACTTAGGTGAATTCTCAAAACCTATCAGATTCCTCTTACATTTAGAGCAGCCAAATATGAACTCATGATATAGATAAGCAAGTACAAACTTTTTAAAATGTAGTAAAATTTTTATCAATTTAATATAATTATATCGTTATTGTGTATAATGTTCACACATTCATATGCAAGCTAATATATACTATTCTAAATTGTTAAGTTTGCATATGTATGCCTGATTTCCTTAGTGAAATTGTGAGTGTTGTGCAGAAAACATTCCAGCAATAATAATTTGCATATAAACAGAATTCAGTTAAAATTAGCTATTTAATGCAAAGGTATGATTTATCAAGGGCATTCTGCCTCCAAGCTACATTCCCCCAGTCCTAGACCGTCCTCAAACCTGTGATCTTCCTGTCTCAGTCTCCCAAATACTGGGATTACAGGCGTGCACCACCGCATTTAGCCTAAATTACATTTTGATATTGTTTTTATTACATAAAGTATGACTGAAATCATATTACATTTCTTCCAGTTATGCATTTATTTATTTATTTGTGGTACTGGGGATTGAACCCAGGGGCATTCTACCTCCGAGCTATACCCCTGGCCCTATTTTTTATTCTTTATTTTGAAACAGGGTCTCACTAAGTTGTGGAGGGCCTCACTAAGTAGCTGAGACTGGCCGAGAACGCAGATCCTCCTGTCTCAGCCTCCCAAGTACTGGGATTACAAGCGTGTGCCACCACACCTGGCTCAGTTATGCATTTATTTATGAAATAAATATTTACTGTGTACTAACCATGTGCCAGATATTGTGGAAACTGATAGCAACACAACTAAGAACCAGATATGGCCCTACCCTCATGGAACTTTAGCCTTTAAGGGCAATAAGCAGAGATGTCTACAATATATTATGATAAGTATGCGTGATATCAAAAGCACAGTAGGTCTGGGAGTACCTAGAAAAAGATTTAAAAAAAAAACAGGGAGAACATTGCACATGAAATAATTATCAACATCCCAAAACATGGTGTTGAGTGAATTAGGTCCCAGTCCATTATCATTATAAAGCCAATCTTATTTCTTTTGAAGGAACCTAACACCATATGCTAAGAAATATGTTTAGTTTTCTCTCACCTTCTAGCAAGACTATAGACTTGCTGGATGTGTTGGTGTGTACCTGTAATCCCAGTACTTGGGAGGATGAGTTAGGAGGATCACAGGTACAAGGACAGCCTCAGCAATGTAGGGAGACTCTCAGCAACCTAGCAAGGCCCTGTTTCAAAACAAAAAAAAAAAATAAAAATAAAAAAGGGCTGGGGAATGTAGTTTGGAGGCAGAATGCCCCTGGGTTCAATCCCCAGTAACACAAAATTAAATAAATAGATTATACACTCTACTTACTGACACAATGACTATTGCTGTTTGTATCTGTGTGTAGTTTACAATATGGCTTTTATTACTCAGCTTAGTCAAGAATTAGATGACAAGGGGGTGGATATGTAACTCAGTGGTAGAGCGCATACTTGGCGTGTGGGAGGCCCTGGGGGTTCAATCCCCAGCACCCCCTAAAAAAGAAAAAAAAGAATTAGATCACACTGACATTTTAAACATGTAATCAATGATCTTTATATAGTTATGCTTACACAGTTAAGAAAGTACAGTTAATTGCTTCAGTTATGGTCAATCATTAAAAGTGGATTTGCAAATATAAGGTCAAAGCTCATCACAGACATGCTTTCATGCATATTTTTTAAATGTTTCATCTAGTCCTGTCATAACCAAATATCATAACAGAATGCCAGGAATGGATTTTATTCCTGGTAGTAGATTTTTTTTAATTCTTTTTTAGTAACACTGTGACAGTCACCAAAGTGAAAAACTATATTTTTCTTGTCATATGGTCCTTTCTAATGACATCCCTAAATGACTTCACCATTCAAAGACAGAGGTTTTCTAAGTAAATCTATTTTATTGGAGAAAATACTTATGGCTTCTAAAAACAATCTGGAAATGAGGGGATGGTTACATCAGAATCACTTAGGAAGCCTTTTAAAAATACAAACTCTGAAAGTCTTGCTTCCCAGTACATTGATAAGTAAATCTAGAGTGAAATATGAGCTTTTTTTTTTTTTTTTTTTTTTGTACTGGGGATTGAACCCGGGGCTTTCTACCTCTGCACTACACGCCTAGCCCTTTTTATTTTTTATCTTGAAACCGGATCTTGCTAAGTCGCTGAGGCTGGTCTCAAGCCTACAATCCTCCTGTCTCAGTTTCCCAAGTACTGGAATTATAGGCACACGCCACCGTGCCCAGCTCTACCCATGTCTTCTGAACAAAGGATTCAAGATTGTCCCTGTCATTTGTCTTACAGGTCCTCAGAATGGATGCGAGGATGTAATTTTCTGCAACAAAGAATGGGAGAAGAGAGACTGAAATTATGAGCACTCCAAAATAACAAAAAAATGAATATATAACTTTTTAAATTATTTTCAACAGTTTGTGGTTGTTGCTGTTCAGGTTTTTGTTTTGTTTTGCTTTGCTTTGTTTTGGTTTGGTTTTTGGGTTTTGGCTATACTGGGGATTGAATCCAGGGTGTCACACAAGCTAGGCAAGTGCTTTATCACTGAGCTACATCCCCATCCTCAACAGATATATTTTAAATAAAAGTCAGAAAAAGATAAGATGACCTTGAAAGAAAAGAAAGAATTAGAAGATGCTTTCTGGGAAGCAATAGAACACGCTGCCTCGTCCCTTTGTAGTCTCGGTCCTAGAATCAGTCCCATGCAGGAAGTGCAAAGCTCTTCTTTTGAGACACCGTGTCTAAACTGAGGGAGGGATGAACTGACTAGCATTTGCAAGCTACAGCAAAGGCTTTGTCTCAAGAAAAAAAAAATCCTTTGCACTTAGGAAAAAATACAAAGCACAAATACTTTGTTGTTGCTGCAATTCTTGCTGTGGTTTAAATAACATAACTCTAAATAATCTAGACCATATGGAGAACACATTCCAGTAACCTGTAGATCACATTATACAAGCTTCTCAACTTTGAGTTTTCATTAATGCTATGGGTCAAACAGAAGTAATTTCACCAATTACATCATAGCTCCATTGTGTAAAAAAAGAATTCAAGGGAAAAAATCTGGAATTTTGATTAAGTATCCAATTAAATCTATTGCTATCAGTACCAAAATATATCTTCCGAGGCCTAATCACGTAAGGAACTTAAAATTAACTGTCTAAAAAAGAAAGACTGCATTAATCTTAATTTCTCAGCATAATATTTTGTTGGATGTAAAATGGTTTGAGTTGGTATTTCTTTTCAGTTTTTCTAAAATGAATTATACTTTGACCCTTCCACATTGGAGATTAGAAATGTCATATAAAAAATCAGGTCTCATTCCACACACCAAAAGAAATTGTAATTATTCCCACTTTATCTTTAGTATTTCCTCCATTACTCATTAAATTGCTTCCTTTGTCTTTTCACGTACTTTTGGAACTACAAAGAATCTTAGAGACTTAATCCATCCACTTTTCTCCCATCTCCCCTCTCCACCTAAGTTCCAGTTCCAGTCGGTTCTCATCAGGACAACTGAGGGGCGTGCATGCACACTGGCTCTCTGCCGCTTGTCCTCTACCACGTGTCCAGAGTGATCCTTTCAAACCCTGCTCAGAGCCAAGCGTGGTGGCGCACACCTGTAATACCAATGGAGGCTGAGACAGGAGGATTGCAGATTCAAGGCCAGCCTCAGCAACTTAGTGAGACTCAGCAACCTAGCAAGACCCTGTTTCAAAAAATAAAATAAAAAATAGGGCTAGGGGTATACCTCGGAGGTAGAATGCTTCTGGGTTCAATCCCCAATACCCCCCAAAAAAGACCTGCTCAGTACTCAACCAACTCCCAGTCGTCCTATCTACCCCGCTAAGATTACCCACCCCACAACAGGCACACCTTAAAATCCTCCAATGTCTTTCCACTGTATTGATGCTAAAATTAAAATGCATTAACTCCACCAACAGGGTCCTGCAGAATGCGGTGCCTATAAGGTCTCTACGTGCATCTCAGACTTCGTCTCAGACTCCCAGCCTTGGCCCCATTGATCATCGTCAAGTCCCTCACACTATCTAGGCTGCGCTGATTCTGCCGACACTTCCTTATGCCTAAAGTGCTCTTTGGCAGCCCTTTCCACAGATGCCAGTGCCCTGTGTTTTGAATAAACCGCTAATGGCTTCTATTTAAATTTCCAGCTGATAGCCTTGCCTTAGTGAACTGCTTACTTCTGCCCCACTAACTAAAATGGTACTTTCTACAACATTGGTACAAAACACAATTGCACTCAAAATACTTTTATCTATTCTGTTTTTAAAGGCATGAGATGAGACCCACTGTAGATAAAAGTAAAGCTAGCCAGGTATGGTAGTGCACACCTAGAATCCCAGTACCTGGAAGGCCAAGACAGGAGGATTACAGGTTCGAGGCCAACCTCAGCAACTTAGCGAGATCCTCAGCAACTTGGTGAGACCCTGTTTCAAAAAAAAAAAAAAAGAGGGGCTAGGGGTAAAGCTCAGAGGTAGAACATCCCTGGATTCAATCCCCAGTAACAACAACAACAAAAAAAAAAAAACAGAAGACAAAGCAAATGCTCCCATGCACTGTGTTTTTAACTTGGAATACTCCTGAACTCCGGAACCTCTTTATCCTCTGAAGAAGCAGAAGCATGAACGCGAGCAGTGAGGCCCAGATGGGGCGAATCTGCAAGATTCGTGTGCGTGAAGGTTTATCTGACCCCAGTCTTGTGAAGTTGATCTGCCTGCACTGTCCTTACCCTGCACCATCATTAAATGGACCCGTGAGGAAACGGACCGCACGCCATTTGATCTCTTCAATTGGAAGTGCATCTAAAGAAACTAAGCCACCATTAACCTGAACCTTGACAACCAGGTGTGCTTGTGGGTATGGAGGTGGAGGCGGGAGGGGGAGGAGGAAAAGTTTTCTTTCTCTTCTAATGAATCTGAAGAATGAAGACCTGAAGATTTTTCCAAGAGCTAAGCCATCTGTAGAAGGCCTCTGATGTCTTATCAGTGTTTGCTGTCTTTGTTAGTTAATGACAGTGGCAAGGAAGGGTAACTAGATAAAACCCATATCATTGTTTTAGTGTCTCTTAAATGAGTGGCAAGAGGTCTGGGAATGCAGGTCAAAAGAGCCCGCATTTTTCCTTAGTAATTTAATGGGGGCTGTATAGTGTCTGTAGAGACCAGAAGTAAATTGACCTGTAAATTTATTGAGTGCTTCTGAGTACTGCTTTGAGATCATATCTCCCTGCCACCCATGCTGGGGCTTGAACCCAGGGGTTCCTGCATGCTAGGCAAGTTCTCTACCACCAAGCTACTGAGGATTGAACCCATGGACATTCTACCACTGAGCTACACACACACACCCTACCCTTTTTATGTTCTGTTTTTGAAACAGTCTCCCAAAATTACCACATTCTGGCCTTGAATCTGCAATCTTTCTGTCTCGACCTCCCAAATACTGAGATGATAGGCTTGTGGCAGCAAGTCAGTAACTGTTAAATGAGCACATACTAACATCACTTAGGAAGTTAAGTCTGCAGGTAATATACAAACAAATAAGCCATAATTCATGACTTCCGGCGTATAGCGTATACCGAAAGAAGTAATCATTTTCTAGTCACTTTATTCTGTCCCACAGTAGATGCCTCAATAACAGGTGAACCTCTGCATACATCAGCTTCTTGATGGAGCTTTAAGCTCAAAGAAGACATGGAGCCAGGCGTGGCGGCGCATGCCTGTAATCCCAGGAACTGGGAGGCTGAGACCGGAGGATCAAGGCCAGCCTCAGCAACTTAGCAAGGCCCTCAGCAACTTAGTGAGACCTTGTTTTAAAATAAAAAATAAAATAGGAAATAAGGCTGAGCTCAGAAGTAGAAAGGCCCTGGATTCAATCCCCAGTACCAAAAAAAAAAAGACATGGTTCATGTTTGAACCTTCCATAGCATCAATTCTCACATTAACTCAAAGCACATTCAGAAAAATGAGTTCTCCAACTTAAAAATCTGTGACTTTCTAGTATTTGTATAGGCCAGTAAAGCTCCATAAAATATTGAACCAAAGATCTCTGTTTTTTCCTGCTATTTCTCCAATGGATGCATAAGCTTGCTAGAGGTAGGACTGGGGAAGGGCCCTATGAGCAGAAGTGCCAAATCTGGTAAAAATAACTAAAGGGTTAAGATAAAACTTCTCAATTTAAATGTAAACTAGACTAAATATTTTCAAAAGAGGAAATACTGTTGTTCAGGAAGAACTAGGTCAAAAATAGAGTTCAAATTGATTTTTAAAAATTGATTCAAGCTGGGCGTGGTGGTACATACCTGTAATCCCAATACTTGGGAGGTTGAGAAAGGAGGATTGCAAGTTCAAGGCCAGCCTCAGCAACTTAGTGAAGCCCTCTGCAGCTTAGTGAGACTCTGTATCAAAATAAAAGACTAAAATAGCTCAGAAAAAGAATGCCCCTGGGTCCATCCACAGTAACACACACACACACACACACACACACACACACACACACAAATTGATTCAAGATTATTCATTGATAAATAAATATATGAAACTTCAAACTGTCCCCTCAAAACATGAGAAAACAAGAAAGAACCTAGTGCATCTAAGGGTTTAATTTCTGCCCAGAGAAAGACATTATATGAGCCAGGCGTGGTGGTGCACGGTTGTAATCCCAGTACTTGGGAGGCTGAGACTGGAGGATCCGGGTTTGCGGCCAGCCTCAGCTACTTAGTGAGGCCCTCTGCAACTTAGTGAGACCCTGTTTCAAAATAAAGAATAAAAAATAGGACTGGGGGTGTAGCTCGGACATAGAATGCCCCTGGATTCAATCCCCAGTACTGCAAAAAAAAAAAAAAGACATTCTATGAACCATGACCTACTGATATCAATATCTTCTATAGAAGTGGCTACTTCCCAAATAAGAGACTGCACAGGTGGCCTCAGAGAATAGTTTTTCCTTTCTGGGAAAGCACATCCCTTTCCAGAATGTTAGCATTCTCAAAAACCTCTTTACAATATTGTACTTTAAAGATTACGTTTATGCTTCCATCCTTTATCATAATTCCAAAATCCAAACATCAGAAAATCAAGTGTCCTCTTCATTCAGAAGGCATGACAATCTGGCCCAACTTGATGTTAAAATCTGACTTGAGTGAACGTGAAGCTCATTCTAATCTTTCTTCATCCCATAGATTCTAGAAGGGCAATCATCAAAGGAGGTCAGCAGGGCAAGATACTGTTAAGGATCTTCAGTCAATCCTACCTCTGCTACTGTCTTTAAGACCATGGACAAGTTATGCAGCCTCTCCCAGCCTACCTTCTGTTTCATTGTGGGAAAATGAAGATCTTAACTCACAGCTACCTCCTCCTACTGTTATGAAGTTTAAAAGCACAATATATATAAAGTACAGCAACCGGCCCATAGGAAAAGATCAGTAAATGGTTGCCATTATCAGTGTCTGTCTTATAAATTATCCTGATCATTTTCCTATGCCCCATGGTTTAAATTGAGCCTGCATGGTAGTTTTGTTTGTTAATTAAATTCTTCATTACTTTTATGCAACAAAAATGAGAAAAATAAGATACTTATTGCATGTCAATACTCGATTTATGATTGCTTTTTCTTCTTCTTTGGAATGTTTTTTCATTCTACTATTGCACACAAGTTTTTCCTTTATACCTTCAGTCATTATTATACATAGTAGAAGTCGAGCATGGTGGCGCATGCCTGTAATCCCAGTACTTGGGAGGCAGGAACAAGAATAGCAGGTTTGAGGCCAGTCTCAGCAACTTAGTGAGACCCTCAACAAGTTAGTGAGACCCTGTTTCAAGAAAAAAAATAGAATAGGAACTGGGCATGGTGGCACATGCATGTAATCCCAATACTTGAGGGACTGAGACAGGAGGATTTCAGGTTTGAGGACAGTCTCAGCAAGTAGTGAGACTCTCGTCAACCCAGCCAGACCCTGTTTCAAAATAAAAATAAAATAGGGCTGGGGGTGTAGCTCAGAGGTGGAATGTCCCTGAGTTAAATCCCAAGTACCAAAAAAAATTGTAAATAGTAGAAGAACAAGGACCTCTAATGATCATTCAAATACAAAGCATTTAAACACCTCTTCCCACTCCCATATATTGAGAGCAGTGAGGAAATCTTTTATTTTATTTTTTGTTAAGTGATATTACTTCTACATCTGGGAAATAGGAAAGCAGCTGCAAAGCACTGTGGGAATAAACCATTTGGGCAGCACCCTGAGCACCAGTACCAATCTCAACCACATTTACCTTGTCTAATTGGCAAGAAATCCCGGCAGAACAGCTGACTTGAGGCTGTGTTTCGTTTGGAGCAGGGGAGTACTATTTAATGGACGAAGGGGCTCAAGCACCTTTGCAGCAGCAATATTGGACATTTCATGACAGGAAGAGAAAGGAGCAATGTGCCCTTTTAACTAGTTAGCAAACTTCCTAGCCCAAGCTGCAAGAAGGAGTTTTTATTGAAGCCGTGTGATTGTTGCACAGGAGATGACCGCAGTCCTGTTTACTTTTGATTGCTTTCCTGCTTTCTCAGCAGTTTTCTTGTCATTGGGGATATTAACAGTTATTCACATTAAAAATAAGTGTGTCTCGAAGTCAGAAAAAGCTAGACCAAAGGGATGTAAGAGAAAATGAATAAAACGTATCCTCAACCAACCTTTGCCAGAAAATAAATGTAGTTCCTACTTAAGAGAACTATATACTAATTACATGAGGTAACCATTCTATTTATACAGGGTCATTGAGAATCAGAAGTTGTCATTGTCACAAGCTGATATAAAAAATTTAGTAATACTGAATGATCACACACTGATTACATTTGGTTCCTTACAATTATTTTTGGCATCACCCTTTGTTTCTATAAGTGGGGGTAGGGAGGCTTTGATTGGGTAAGAATTGTCCTTATCTCAGCATCTACCTGGAAAGTTACTAGCACTAGCGTGCCCTTACCTGATCAAGCTATGGTCCATGGTTGGATGGATGGACCAAAGTTCTCTTTTGCACTATTTACACAAAACATAGATACTGATAGAATATAACCTCAGTCAGAAAACTACAGCCCTGTGAACTGAGCCCTGTGAGCGCTCTTTGTATATCCTCCTGTTTCCACATCACCCATGACTGAGTTTTGTTGGAGGTCACTCAGCTTGCTCCAGGGTCATGGGGAAGAGACTTCATGAACCGAAACCAAAGGACAAGCCTGAAAAGTTACAAGTGCAAACAAAAAAAGTGTTTTGGTCTGATTCAAGTTTTGTTCAAATTATTGGTAACGCATTTTGAGTCCACCCTTTTTCCCCAAAATCAACATATAGTCAAGTTTTGGGGGATGTTTGTTTGATTGGTTGGTTGGTTTTGTTGTTTTGTTTTGTTTTGTTTTGTTTTGTTTTGTTTTGTTTTGTTTTTTGTACTGGGGATTGAATTCAGGGGCATTCTATCCCCAGCCCTTTATATTTTCTATTTTGAAAAAGGGTGTCACCAGGTTGCTGAGAGCCTTGCTAAATTGCAGAGGCTGGTTTCAAACCTACAATCCTGTCTCAGTCTCCCAAGTACAGGAATTTCAGGCGTGCACCACCATGCCTAGCCATATAGTCAAGTTCTGATTAGCACTGTTAGTAAACAATTTAATGCTTACAGTTTTTCCAGTTTCTTTAACCTTTCTAACAATTTCCTTTTCTCCTCATTGGCCTCAGCCCACAGTAAACACTCTAATGTTTTTGCTCCCCAAACAATTAAAAGCAGAAATCATGAATTATTAACCAAAAGTCTTTTGTTTTTACTTTATGAAAAAGAGATCATATGAGTTGCAGTATAAAAATAGAGGAAAGTAAGGAGGACTTAACCCCTCATTTAAATATCTGGGTATCTGTGCAAAAATACTTCATATGCCATAAGGTTGAAAAATATCCAGGGAAATTATTCTTTTTTTTTCTTTTGCCTTCTCTTTCTTCCTCTGGCTGCTCTAATACGTACTTAGAAGACACTGTATATGCATTTTAATATTTTTGTGCTATAAAACTTGGAACTTTTCTTTAGATTGTTTTTCTGTAAACTAAGCATGTAACTTTGCTCTTATTAAAGTTGCTGCTGTGTGCTTAGGTCACAATGCTATCCACTGCGCTCGGTAGCTCTGGTATGCAAATGAGGCTAAGGGGGATTCTATTCTGTTCTGCCCCTTGCCTTTCAGGCTCCTCTGGCAGGCTTACTCCAGACTACAGATTCTGGCTTTTCTTCTTCCTTCTTTTTACCCTGTAAGTGACAACCCTATCTAAAACTGTCAAATAAATTACCTAAGTTTTTCAAAATAAGCAGGACAAGTATGAATAGCACAAAACCTTTCAGCACCAACTAGCCATGTGTTTCTCATCGGCTCTACCCGCCTTTACAATACCTTCCTGGATGGGTGGAAGGATGGGAGGAGCGAGAGCAATGAGCACAGAGGATTAGCTGGCCTGCTTCTGTGTTCATCTTTTATTAGCCCTCCCGAAGCTTCCTTGATAGATCTTCTCTATTGTATATCTCTATGTACCTTTGGGAACTAATCTGCGTTTTACAAGCCCACTTCTTGTTCAGAGAAGAAGGAAAAAGAAGTTTGTTTTTGTGATGTGACAGCAATAGAATTCCAGAATGGGAATGGAATTTAGTTAGGGTTCAAATTTGCATCTCCTTTTGCCTTCTCTGTGATTCACCCACTTCAAGAAGGAAAAAGTAAAGGAAGATATGTCTAGAAAAATATTTTTCTCCAGTGAACAACTAGTAGTTACTTCTAAAGCCAAAAGTTTTCAATCTAGACTTTCTGTGCACATATGCCCCTACGGTAAATGAAAGTAATGACAGTATTAATGCTGAATCATGATAATTTCTTGAACCAAAGACCAACTTTGGTGTGATCCAGCAGGGAAGAAAAAGGCCAGCCTGGGCAAGGGGTGTCGCTCAGAGGTAGAGTCCATGCTTAGCACCCAAGGCCTGGGTTCAATATCCAGCACCAAAAGAAAGTAACTTGAAATGAAGACAATACTATTTCATGTATATTAAGAATTTTTATGTATTTTCTCACTGAATAGTCACAACATCCTGACTATGCATGCAGGTATATTTTTATCATCACCACTTTAGAAATAAGGAAAGAGACATTTCACTAATGAATGGCAGGGTCAGAATTTTAAAGTCAGACATCAAAATGCAAGCTCTTGCCCAGTGCGGTGGCGCATGCCTGCAATCCCAGTACTTGGGAGGCTGAGACAGGAGGATCGCAGGTTCAAGACAGCCTCAGCAATTTTTTTTTTTTTTTGCGGTACCAGGGATTGAACCCAGGGGCGTTCTACCTCCGCGCTACACCCCCAGCCCTATTTTTTTTTTATACTTTATTTTGAAACCGGGTCTCACGAAGTTGTGGAGGGCCTCACTAAGTAGAGAGAGAGAGAGAGAGAGAGAGAGAGCGAGCTGAGGCTGGCCGCGAACCCGGATCCTCCGGTCTCCGCCTCCCAAAGTAGTGGGATTACAAGGGTGCGCCACCACGCCCGGCCGCCTCAGCAATTTTGCAAGACTATCAGCAACCTAGCAAGACTGTTTTGAAACAAAAAATAAAAGGGAACTGGGGATGTAGCTCTGAGGTCAAAAGCCCCTGGGTTCAATCCTCAGTTCCAAAAAATGCGGGAAGAGGGGGAAAAAAAGAAAGACAAGTAGCAAGACTCCCAGCCACCTAGTGAGAACCTGTTTCAAAACAAAAAATAGAAAGGACTGGGGGTGTAGCTCGGAGGTAGAATGCCCCTGGGTTCAATACCCCCAGTACCACAAGAAGAAAGATTTACAGATGTTTGTCAATAGTGTTTTTATAGTTGAATTACAATGATGATTTTTCATGTCAGGAAGGATGGGTTCAAGAGAAAATGGAGCTGGGCATGGTGGTACAGGATCCAGGTTCACAGCCAGCCTCAGCTACTTAGTGAGGCCCTCTGCAACTTAGTGAGACCCTGTTTCAAAATAAAAAATAAAAAATAGGTCTGGGAGTGTAGCTCGGAGGTAGAACGCCCCTGAGTTCAATCCCCAGTAACACACACACACACACACACACACACACACAGGGAGAGAGAGAAAATAGGAGAGAGATTAAAGGTAAATCATTAAAATAGCCCTTCCAAAAAGTTTATTTTAAAGAAAAAGAACTGGGATTGTAATAGGAGAGTGTCTGAAGTCCAGAGCGAAAAAAAAAAAATTTAAGTATAGTATTTGCAAATGATCCAGGAAAGAATGGGGGGAAATGATAAAGAAGATATTGGAAGACCGTTGCTGGAGATGAGCTCAGGTGGGCAAGAGGAGAGAGGATTTATGGTGCAGGTAGAATGGCAGGAAGTTAAGAAGAGAGAGGTCCAGGCCAATATGACAGAGACTCCAAATGTCTCTGTAGAGACACTGGGAGGTTATCAGGAACCTTCAAAGGGTTTGAGGCAGAGGAGTGGCATGTTTGCTTTGCGCATTAGTTACACAAACAGTCTATCCAAGGTGGAATCTAATTTAGAATGTGACTTGCCCCCTACTGTTCATTATTTGGTATTTTTTATAGTGCACCAAAACCTGCAGTGTTCAAGTGAATTCTTTTGAGTGGCCTTTTACATCTTTTTGAAAACCCTTTGAGTCAAATAATCACCTTTGTCTCAGAACAGAATATTAACATTCATTATGTCACTAGACAATGCCCAACATTAGGAAGTGTTTTATTTCTCTGTAATTTAATATAGGGAAAATGGTACCGCAAACCTGCTTTAAGTTGCATTTAACTTCTAAGGCAAGTAAACATTTTCAGATGTTTCCATCTTTTTTGTTGTTGTTTTTCTTTCCCACTGCATTGTTAGTAAATTTTATTAGGGGTGAAGGTATATTTGTTACATAATGTTTTCAAAACTCAAGAAGTCTCACTCAGTAAAATAAGAAATTGCTTCTTGACTATTTCCCTTATCAGCTCAGACCTCCCTTCTCAAAGACCTTTAAGCTTTTTAAGCCATGTAAAATATTTAGTTTTCACTACCCTTTCATAGAGTATAAGAAGCTGTAGACATAGTAACCGCACACACACAAAAAAACAACCCCCCATTGAAGACAAGTAGTCACATCCCAGGAGAGTCTGTCCTTCACTGTCTCATTAACAAATTATTTCAGTACATACCTTCTCTTGGTATGCTGTGGAAAGCTTTTATGTTTGCCAGATGTAAACACTGCTGTAAGCTTTAATTTTTTTTTTTTTTTTTGAGGAGAGGAATACACAGACATTAAACACAAGTATTGAGGGAGAAGAGAAAGTAAGAAAAAATCTGGACCAATTTTGAGTTATTTGCAAATTAGCTTTGGTTTAGTCCTCAAAGATTGAAATCACTGGTTCCTATTAAATATCTATCTAAATGTCTCTCAAGCATTGGGAGTAAGAGGGAAGCACATGATATTTTTTGCTCAGAGTATTTCCATTATAGTAAATGTTTTCTGTAAAAGGCTGGATAGTAAATATTTTAAGCTTTGTGTTAATTGCAACTATTGGATGTTGCTGTGTTACCAAAACAGCAGACACAATACTTAACCAAATGAGCACAGCTAAGTTCTGATAAAACTGTATTAAAGGACCAAGAGTGGTGGCACACGCCTGTAATCCCAGTACTTGGGAGGCTGAGACAGGAGGATCCAGGTTCGCGGCCAGCCTCAGCTACTTAGTGAGGCCCTCCGCAACTTAGTGAGACTCAGTTTCAAAATAAAGAATAAAAAATAGGGCTGGAGGGTGTAGCTCAGAGGTAGAATACCATTGAGTTCCATCCCCAGTGCCCCCAAAAAAACAACTACATAAATGAAAAATTGCCACGAGCAGCAACCATGTGTGACTAAAAGTTAAAGGCAGTATTAAATTCACACATGTTAATAATTCACAATTCACAAGAATACATTTATTTTTAAAAAATAAAAAAGCAGCCAGGCATGGTGGCACACACCTGTAATCCCAGTACTTGGGAGGCTGAGACAGGAGGCTCACAGGTTCAGGGCCAGCTTCAGCAAGTAGTGAGATTCTCAGCAACCTAGTGAGACCCTGTTTCAAAATAAAAATAAAATCGGACTGGGGGTGTAGCTCGGAGGTAGAACGCCTCTGGGTTCCATCCCCAGCAGCAATAAATAAATAAATAATCTCGTCTGCATATTTACATGAATGGCAGCAAGATGAATGTTAATGGATAATACCCGGGAAGGGAGTTCATAGCTCTGATAAAAGCAGAAATAATGTGATATGATAATGAGGCAAATCACTTAAACTTTCTCAACATCAGCTACCTCATCTGTAAAACAAGGACATGAGGTTGGATTGTGCCTAAACTTCCTTTCCGCTCTGAGTCTTCATTACATGTATTGAGTTAAAGCATCGAATACTTCACCCAGCCTGTATTCTTAGAGTTTATGGGCTCTGAATATGTAGAACATTACTGAACTGCATTTGTCTTTGTTCACCATTGAATCTCACCCCAGGACTCGTTAAGTGCCTAAAGTATAGCAGGAACTTAATAAATGTGTTGAATAAAATTTTTAAATACAAATTCCTTCACCAATGTATAAAAAGTGATTAAGCCGGGCGTGGTGGCACACGCTTATAATCCCAGTACTTTGGGAGATGGAGACTGGAGGATCCGGGTTCGCAGCCAGCCTCAGCTCTCTGTCTCTCTGTCTCTCTCTCTCTCTCTCTCTCTCTCTCTCTCTTTCTCTATTTAGTGAGGCCCTCCACAACTTTGTGAGACCCGGTTTCAAAATAAAGTATAAAAAAATAGGCCTGGGGGTGTAGCGCGGAGGTAGAACGCCCCTGGGTTCAATCCCCAGTACTGCAAAAAAAAAGTGACTAAAATAAGTTAATCTATTCATTTAGCAAATATTTTCCAAACAACAATTATGTGCCAGGCATGAAATGGGATAGATTCCAAGAGTAATAAGACAACACACTTGTCAGGGAATTTCACAGTCTGGTGGACCTAAGGGCAGAAAGGCATTGGGCACAAAGGGCGGCGATAAAATGTATTCATTAGTGGGGCACAGTGGCACATGTCTGTAATCCCAGTTACTTGGGAGGCTGAAGCCGAGGATCACAAATTTGAAGCCAGCCTGGGCAATTTAGCGAGACCCTGTTTAAAAATAAAATACAAGCCGGGCATGGGCATGGTGGTGCACGCTTGTAATCCCAGTACTTGGGAGGCTGAGACAGGAGGATCCGGGTTCGCGACCAGCCTCAGCTACTTAGTGAGGCCCTCCGCAACTTAGTGAGACCCTGTTTCAAAATAAAGAATAAAAAATAGAGCTGGGGTTGTAGCCCGGAGGTAGAATGCCCCTGGGTTCAATCCCCAGTACCAAAATAGATAAATAAATAAATAAATAAATAAATAAATAAAATACAAAGGCTCAGGCATTGGTGGCACATGCCTGTAATCCCAATACTTGGGAAGCTGAAACAGAAGGATTGCAGGTTCAAGGCCAGCCTCAGCAACTTAGTGAGACCCTGTTTCAAAATATAATTTTTTTTAAAAAAAGGTCTGGGAGAGCCGGGCATGGTGGCGCACGTTTGTAATCCCAGTACTTTGGGAGGCAGAGACCGGAGGATCCGGGTTCGTGGCCAGCCTCAGCTCTCTCTCTCTCTCTCTCTCTCTCTACCTACCTAGTGAGGCCCTCCACAACTTCGTGAGACCCAGTTTCAAAATAAAGTATAAAAAATAGGGCCGGGGGTATAGCATGGAGGTAGAACGCCCCTGGGTTCAATCCCCGGTACCGCAAAAAAAAAAAAAAAAAGGTCTGGGAGTATACCTCAAAGATAGAATGCCCCTGGGTTCAATCCCAATATTAAAACATAAAATAATAAGGGCTGGGGTTGTAGCTCAGTGCTAGAGTGCTTGCCTACTATATATGAGACCCTGGGTTCAATCCCCAGTACCACAGGAAAAAAAAATTTTTTTAATAATGCCAATTGCCTTCAGTTTCCTTTTATAGTTCTAATATAAACATTTAATAGAAAGAGTGAAATATAAAATAAAAGATTATTTCTGTCTCTGATCCCTGTCTTTAGAAATGAGTAAATATAGCCGAGCGTGGTGGCGCACACCTGCAATTCTAGTACTTGCGAGGCTGAGACAGGAGGATCGCAGGTTTGAGGACAGTCTCAGCAAGTAGTGAGACCTCTCATCAACCTAGCAAGACCCTGTTTTCAAAATAAAAATAAAATAGGGTTAGGGGTGTAGCTCGGAGGTAGAATGCTCCTGAGTTCAATCCTCAGTACCAAAAAAAAAAGAAATGAGTAAATATTATTTTCTCTGTCACTTGCTCTTTATACAATCTTTCACACACACACACACACACACACACACACACACACACACACACCTACAACACATGGTTTGTTTTGTTTTGTTTTGTTTTGTTGCAGTACTGGGGATTGAACCCAGGGACATTCTACCTCCAAGCTACACTCCTCAGCCCTATTTTTTATTCTTTATTTTGAAACAGGGTCTCACTAAGTTGCAGAGGGCCTCACTAAGTAGCTGAGGCTGGCCGCCAACCTGTGATCCTCCTGTCTCAGCTTCCCAAGTACTGGGATTACAAGCATGCACCACCATGCCTGGCCTCTGCACACATTCATGATCCTTCTAATTCATGACCTTTTTATTTGTCATCTTTGAAAAATCTTAATACTTTTCTTATCAGCAAATGAGGATTATTACATAAATGAGGCTTCCAGTTATGGAAAAAGGAAGAGTAGACAAATACAGAGGTGTCAGCTCTAGATGGTGACGTCTACCATCATGTGATCAACAGACTGACTGGCCAGAACCCAGCGGCAGTGTGGGGTCCGGAGCGGAATATGGGAGGACTGCTTGCTAAGGGCAGGTAAAGAATTCGGTGGGACTTTTTCTTGTGACTGTTCCTATTTTAATCAGTGGAATAGTAAATAAGCAAAGCCCAAACTGAGAATGATGAAGAGGAAGGGGTTAAAAGATTAAGGCAAACGAAGTAATGAAATAATCACTCAGGACATATTTTTTTCAAATACCCTCTAAGGTAATTTTTTTAAAACTATGTCCTTACAGATTTTTAAATTGGCATTTAAAACTTTTCATTATGGCTTTTAAAAGTTGCTAAGGATATAATGCCTGGTACCTTGTAAATATAGATATTATAAATAAGCCTTTTACATCGCTTTTTTTAAATGTAGCCACTATTCAACATGAAAAATAAAAAGGGCTGGGAGCATAGCTCAGAGTTCAATCCCCAGAACAAAAAAATGAATAAAATAAAAAACCAGAATAATTTACATTTTCTTTTTCTCCTTGAAACAGTATTTGTATGTATCTTCCCTGCAGAATGTTATCTAACTTAATATGTTTTTACATTTGGTTATCTTTTATTGATCACTCTGTCAATCTCTATGAGTATTTAGCTAAAATTATTTTCTGGTCATAAGGTTCCTAAATGTCAAAAAAGCATTCTGTGTTGAGTTTGGTAACTATTATCAGTGCATAATTAATAAAAACAGCATAAGTATGCTTTTATTAAATTACTACAAATAAAATGTAAGATTTTATTTGAAATGTATCTCAGTGCACTAAAGGATCTTCCTGACACCACAATTTTAAATGGTCCTGTCTGAGGCAATACATCAAGGAAATACATTCAGAAAGAAAAATGTAGAAATTTATTTTTTCTTTTTTGTGGTACTGAGGATTGAATCCAGGGGCATTCTACCTCTGAGCTAAACCTCCGGCCCTTTTTATTTTTTATTTTGAAACAGGGTCTCACTAAGTTGTGGAGGCCTCACTAAGTAGCTGAGGCTGGAGGCGAACCTGCGATCTTCCTGTCTCACCCTCCCAAGTACTGGGATTACAAGAGTCCGCCACCACACCGGCTCTTTGTTTTGGTTTTAGAAAGGTCTATTTTCCAGCAGCAAAGAGATTGCACGTTATGGAATAGTTTAACACAGAAACAAAGGAGGAAACTTACAATAAACCAAGAAATCGATGGTGAAGGCCTGAATATAGGCAGAGATTATAGTGACAAGACACTGTGAGACGAAAATTAATGAAAAACAATAGCAATTGGAGGAAGGCAAAGCCAATAGGATTTTCTGGCTTGGATGTAGGAATTGGGTATGGAAAGATGATAAGGGAAGTATCTAGGATGTTTTCAAGGTCTCTTTCAAGGTGAGATTGCAATGCTGTTAACCAAGACAAAGCTCCTGGGATGACACCGTTAAGGTTGTTGACTACCTGCTGCATGTTAGATCAGTGTACAAACTTCAGAAGACGCCAACAGTAGATTCGCCCCTGGGATTATGGAGCAGAATGTACCTTACTACAGTTCTTTTTTTTTTTTTTTTTTTTTTTTTTGCAGTACCAGGGATTGAACCCAGGGGCATTCTACCTCTGAGCTACACCCCTGGCCCTACTTTTTATCCTTTATTTTGAAACCGGGTCTCACGAAGTTGCGGAGGGCCTCATCTGGTCTCCGCCTCCCAAGTACTGGGATTACAAGCGTGGGCCACCACGCCTGGCCTTACTACAGTTCTGATCATAGGCAATGTTATTAAGAAATATAATGTGAAATTACAAATGCAAATTTCTAGAGCCCTTCCAAAGTCTTGGGAGAGAACTGGACACATGAAGAAAGTTCAAGCTTCTTAGCTTCCTAGTAAGTCCTCCTTTGCGTGACCATTTGACAACGTGTTTGAGATGGTTCTAAGATACCAAGGGATAATGTAATGTGGAGAGTTCAAACTGCGGGTCTATAGACTGTGAGTTGTTGGTCATAGCTGAAACCTTAAGAAGATAAACTCTCCAAGTGATAAAACAGAGAAAGAGGAAAAGAAGATCAGGTGTGGAGCTGGGTGACACAAGTGTTTAGGGAAGGACTGTTAAGGGCACAGTGTATTAGTCTCCTATTGCTGCTATAACAGGTTATACAGCCGAAGTGGCTTAAAACCACATTCATTCTCTTACAGTTCTGCAGGTGAGAAGTTCAAAATGAGTTTACTGGGCTAAAGTCAAGGTGTTGGCAGGGCTGGTTCCTTCTGTAACTTCTGGAAGGACAGCCCATTTCTTTGCTGTTTAGCTCTCAGCAGCCGCCTGTATTCCTCAGCTGTGGCCCTCTTCCTCCATCTTCAAAGCACATTGCTGGGGTTCTGCTTCTCCTATCACATAGCTTTCCCTTGTTCTCTAACTCTGATTACTGCTGTGGCCATCCTATCAGGTCCACTGTGACCACATCTGACATCTCGGCTAATCCAGGATAATCTCCTCATCTGAAGAGTCTTAACCTATTCACATCTGCAAAGTTTCTTTTGCCATATGAAGTCATAGTCAGGTTCTGAGAGTCAGGGCATGCATGGACTTGGGGGTCATGACCCAGCCCATTACTCTTAGCAACAAAGGAAACTAAAGTAGGAGGCTCATAAAAGAGAACCAGAAAAAAAAAAGGTAAATTCTAAGGAAGGAGGAAGCTCAAGAATGTCTCTGTCAACTATGTCAATTAACAGAATTTAAATTAAAGGAAGAATAAGTAGAAAACTACTGAGAAAAAGTCATTCGATTTGTTAAAAGAGCTTTGCTGGGTTTATTTAATTAATCCATCTATTTGGTTTTGATACTAGGGATTGAACCCAGGTGCATTCTACCTCTGAGCTACACACCCAGTCCTTTTTATTTTTTATTTTGAAACAGGGCCTCACCAAGTTGCTGAGGGTCTCACTAAATTGCTGAAGCTGGCCTCTAACCTGCAATCATCCCATCTCAGCCTCCCAAATACTGGGATTGCAGGTGTGTGCCACCATGCCTGGCTTATCAGGTTGATTTCAAAAAGAAACTATGGTAGTCCACCCTTCATCCAGTTTCTCTTTCTTTTATTTCAGTTATCCACAGTCAACAGCAGACCAAAATACTACATGGAAAATTCCAGAAATAAACAGTTCATAAGTTTTACACTGCATGCCATTCTGAGTAGTGTGATCAAATCTTACTGTCAACTGGATGTGGTGGCTCATGCCTGTAATCCCAGTTTTTGGGAGGCTGAGACAGTAGGATCCCAGGTATGAGGCCAGCCTCAGCAACTTAGTGAGGCCCTGTTTCAAAATAATAATAATAATAAAGAGGGCTGGAGGTGTAGCTCAGAAGTAAAATACCCCTGGGTGCAATCCCCAGTTCCAAGAAAAAAAGAAAATCTCATGGTTATCCCCCTCCATCCTGCCCATGACATGAATCATTCCTTTGTCCAGTACACCCACATTGTATACACTACCCACCATTAGTCACTTAATAGCCAGCTAGTTTATCAAATCCACTACCAATTATCAGTGCTTGTGATAATTTACTTAATAATGCTTCCAAAACACAAGAGTAATGATGCTGGAAATTCAGAAATGCCAAAGAGAGAAGCCATAATGTGCTACTTTCAAAAGAAAAGGTATAAATACATTAAGATATTTTGAGACCACAGTCACATAACATTTTTACAATATACTGTCATAATTGTTCTATTTTATTATTATTGTTAACCCCTTATTGTGCCTAATTTATTAATTAAACTTTATCATAGGTATGTATATATAGAAAAAAACTTAGTATATATAGGGTGTGATACTATCTGTAGTTTCAGGCCTCTACTGGAAGTCTTGGAATATCCCCCTCAGATAACGAGTACTTCTGTATATTACAGTACATTGAAGAGCAACTGGAGGAAGAGGATATAAAGATAGCAAGGGATGGCTTTATTTTGAGAAAGGAAGGTGATATGCATACATTACTATAATATTCTGATTTCAATCCCTTTGGAAAGATACCTAGAAGTGGTATATCTGGATCATATGGTGGATCCATTCCCAATTTTCTGAGGAATCTCCACACTGATCTCCATAGCGGCTGAACTAGTTTGCACTCCCATCAAGTGTAGAAGAGTTCCTATTTCCCCACATTCTCGCCAGCATTTATTGTTGTTCGACTTCTTGATGATTGCCATTCTGATTGGGGTTAGATGGAATCTCAGTGTAGTTTCTGTTTTTTTTTTTTTTGTGTGTGGTACCCGGGATTGAACACAGGGGCAGTCTACCTCCACGCTACGCCCCCGGCCCTATTTTTTATACTTTATTTTGAAACCGGGTCTCAGGAAGTTGCAGAGGGCCTCACTAGGTAGAGAGAGAGAGAGAGAGACAGGGAGAGTGGGAGAGAGGGAGAGAAAGAAAGAGAGACAGGGAGGGGGAGAGAGAGAGAGAACGCTCGCGCGCGCGCGAGCTCAGGCTGGCCGCGAACCCGGATCCTCCAGTCTCCGCCTCCCAAAGTACTGGGATTA
>PVJS01024093.1:0-28989 GCA_004027185.1 Glis glis
CAGGTGAAACGCTTTGAATTCCCTGCCGCCCTCCGCTCTCTCCACTGCCTCGCGTGTCGCTGTATTTTGTCTCCCATTGTTTTGTTGAGTTTTAGCTGCCCTTGTTTTCTTATAAAGAAGCAGTCTTCCCGCCTGCTGAGCTCCTACTCGGAGCCCTGGCGGGACACTGCTTCTCGCTATCCCGCCATCTTGGTTCCCTTGGTTTCTGCATATATGATTGACCCCAAGTGCTGAGCTTACTTTGGTCTGTGTCTGAGCCCTGAACCTGGTGGGGAGGGGAAAGGATTTAAGAGCCTATGATTCAAAAGACTTTAGAAATGGATTTGATGAAGCTTAAATGTATTCTTTCAAATTGTCAAAGACAGTATTGGACATAAATATTGCTCCTGGAGAACCGGCACTTCAAACGGTCCCAGCACAGGGGTTTATAAGCAGCTATTTATTTTCACACTGCTATGGTCTGAATGTTTGTGTCCTTCCAAACTTCATATGTTGAAACCCAACTCCAAGGTAATGGTATTAGGGGATAAAGCCTTTGGGAGTTGATTAGGTTCTGAAAGTGGAACCCTCAGGAATGGGATTCGTGCCCTTAATAAGAGGGCCCAAGGAGATCTCCCACTCTTTCCAGCATGTGAGATTTATATAAAAAAGACAGTAGTCTATGAACCAGGAAGTGGGCCTTCACCAAGAAACAAATCTAGTGCCTCGATCTTGAACTTTCCAGACTCCAGAACTGTAAGAAATAAGTTTCTGTTGTATATAAGCCACCCACTTTATGGTATTTTGATAGCAGCCCAAACAGATTAAGATATGCACATAGGTTTAAGTAATTATATTTTGAAAGTTCACTTTTTTTTTTTGTGGTACCAGGGATTGAACCTAGGGGCATTTTACCTCCGAGCTACACCCCCGGCCCTATTTTTTATACTTTAATTTGAAACCGGGTCTCACGAAGTTGTGGAGGGCCTCACTAAGTAGCTGAGGCTGACCGCGAACCTGGATCCTCCAGTCTCCGCCTCCCAAGTACTGGGATTACAAGCGTGCGCCACCATGCCAGGCCAGAAAATTCACTTTTTAAAGAATTACTGGCCTCATTCTTCCAAACCCCTGAGAATGTATAATTTCTACTCAGGTCAATAAGGAATGGGCTTCCTCACTCTAAATGTGCTTTCGCCTCTGGGGCTGGGAGAATAGGATCCCTTGTTCTTGGGATGAGTGCTGATAATTTTAAATTTTGACTAATATTTCAATTGTCAATAGTTGAGAAATATACCGTCATATTCTTTTTTTTTTTTCAGTACTGGGGATTGAACCCAGTACCAAAAGAGATACACCCCCAGTCCTATTTTTTTTTATTCTTTATTTTTAAACAGGGTCTCACTAAGTTGCGGAGGGCCTCACTAAGTAGCTGAGGCTGGCCACGAACCTGGATACTCCAGTCTCAGCCTCCCAAGTACTGGGATTACAAGCGTGTGCCACCACGCCCGGCTTACCCTGTCATATTCTAACAGAAGGAGGAAATGCAAAGTCACTTCTACTTGGTTAATTCAGACTTCAAGCTCCAGAAGAACCGGGACAGCATCAGTCTGTTTCCTACAGAGTGTCCCCAGAGCCAGGTGCTCCAGAAATTCTACTAGAAGGTTGGGAAATAAATCATAGATTTATCTCTAAGCACTACGTGGTCCTGGACTAGTTGGTCCACATGCTTAAATATTCTATCATGCACTACAAATCCAGCAATCAGGAACAAAGATATCTAGAAAAGACAACATGGGCTTGCAGAACGTGCCCCTAACCATATGCGGTGCCCTGGTGTCCAGCTCTGACCTGCCATTATTCAGTGGTGTGACTGTGGGCCCATTAGTCTATCTCTCTGGATTTCATTTTTGGCATATGTAAAATGAAGCTTTGGCCTACATCATCTCTAAGGTTCCTTCTGCTCTATGTTGTAATTCTCTTAAATTCAGTGATACTGAGAGTGATGTCAACTACACTAGCTTTAAAAGAAAACAGCAAATCAATGGTTAACTACATATTGCATTCCTTCTTCAAAATGTAGCCATGTATCAAACCAAAAACAATTAAGCTGTTTTATAATAAAGAGATTATGTTAATATCGCCTACCTGGCTCAGCCCCAAATCATCCATCAGTATTCTGCTTTGCTCCAACTCACTGTCATGATGTTGATGCAAAAATAAGCTTGATATAGGAGTCGACGCAGAGCAAATTAGGCGCACCTGAAATAGAGGAAAATGAGTAAATGCTGCTACTCTTTACATTTCACAAGTTGAAAGTAAAAAAAATCTCTCACGAAATAAAAATCTGCTTGTCACATCAGGAAGCTTGGATCTTTACTTTTAAAATGTCCATGATTTTCCTAATAGTTTGTAGTCTAGTGGTATTTTAAAACTGTATAGTACTTTTCAAAATATTTCCACACAACTTATACCATTCTGTGAACTCGGGGGAAAGGTTTCACTGGGAGACTTCAGGTCTGCAGAGGTCTCAGCTCACGAGGTCAGCCCAGATCTTCTGGTTCTAAGTCCAATGCTCTTTCCATTCCTGCCACAGTTCAAACATTAGTGCCCCCTCCCAAATTCATGTTGATTCGTTTTTTTTTTTCCTCTGTACTGGGGATACTGGGGAAAAAACCTAGGCCCTCACCTATGCTAGACAAGTACTCTTCCACTGAGCTACATCCTCAGCTTATGTTGAAACAGTCTGAGTGCAACAGTATTAAGAGGAGGGGCCTTTCAGGAGGTGACTAAGTCATGAGAGCTCCACAGTGATCTGTCCAAGCCTTGGTCTCAGACTTCCCAGCCTCCAGACTACGAGAAATCAATTTCTATTATTTATAAGTTAAATTAATCAATTTGAGATTTTTGTTATAGCAGCACAAACAGACTAGGATAATCACACTCTACTGCTGATATTTATACCTGGCTGTCCAGAGCTGCATGGAAGCTACTCTCAGATGTTGTTACCACTTTGCTGCACAGCTGACAGATAAGTTCCATACATTAGTACTCTACCCTGAGCTTCCAGAACCTACATTTAAATCAGCCAGAATGCCGGGCATGGTGGCGCATGCTTATAATCCCAGTACTTTGGGAGGTGGAGACTGGAGGATCCGAGTTCACGGCCAGCCTCAGCTCTCTCTCTCTCTCTCTCTCTCTCTCTCCCTGTCTCCCTCTCTCTCTCTCTACCTAGTGAGGCTCTCCACAACTTGGTGAGACCTGGTTTCAAAATAAAGTATAAAAAAATAGGGCTGGGGGTGTAGCACAGAGGTAGAACGCCCCTGGGTTCAATCCCCAGTACCGCAAAAAAAAAAAAAATCAGCCAGAACATTCTTTTTGTGTGTGTGTGTGTGGTACTAGGGATTGAACCCAGGGGCATTCTACCTCCGAGCTACACCCCCAGCCCTAATTTTTATACTTTATCTTGAAACAGGGTCTCACTAAGTTGCAGAGGGCCTCACTTAAGTAGATGAGGCTGGCTGCAAACCTGCGATCCTCCTGTCTCAGCCTCCCAAGTACTGAGATTACAAGTGTGTGCCACCACTCCCGGCTCTGAACATTCTTCAAAAAGACTAAGTTTTACATTACATCTCTCATTACATAAGTATTTGAGTATGTGTATGTGACCATATATTGAAAACAACTTTTTTTATCTTATATATATTTTATGTTCACTAGTTTAAATACAGAACATACTCCTCTTGATATCTGAAAATCCTGGATTTGTTTTCAGGATTCATACCTTGCAGAAATCTTTTAAAATCATTATTTAAATAAACACATCAATACTTTAAAATCACATTAACATTTGGGACTATCTTTCCCATATTCAAAAGGCTTTCTACCTCTTATACATTTTTTTAGTCATAAATAACACTTTTTTCGCCGGGCATGGTGGTGCACGCTTGTAATCCCAGTACTTTGGGAGGCGGAGACCGGAGGATCCGGGTTCGCGGCCAGCCTCAGCTCTCTCTCTCTCTCTCTCTCTCTTTCCTTAGTGAGGCCCTCCGCAACTTCGTGAGATCCGGTTTCAAAATAAAGTATAAAAAACAGGGCCGGGGGCGTAGCGCGGAGGTAGAACGCCCCTGCTTTCAATCCCCGGTACCGCAAAAAAAACCCCACTTTTTTCATTATTTAGATGGGAATATCCTTATTTCACAAATCCCCATGAATATATTCTAGAATATCTGTTTAATGCTCTCAACTTCTGAAATAAGATAATTTGGACTATATTATTTAAAAAGTATACTCTGTAAATATTTTAGAGCAAATGTTGGGAGAGTGGTCCATCACACTACCACCTAATTTTTCTTCCCTTAAATAAGTGAAAAAGTGGCAGTGAGGTGGGATTAGGGGGTGAGACTAAGAGCCATAAGCTTTCTTTAAAATATTTCCAGCTGAAATATAAAAATAACGAGATTCTCGATCCTCCGACCTAAGAACTAATATCCCTCCACCATTTTCTTCTTGAAACCTTCGTCCTGTAGAAACAGCGCCCCCTCCAGACTCATACCCTTCATTTGGAGGCCCTGGGAGCAGTGCAGGGCAGTCTCCACAGAAAGGAGCCCCTCACATTGATGGGACTTGCTCCACAGCTCTACAGCCTCGGTCTCTACTTCTCCTGACTCCCTTCTCGCATGTGTGTCGGCCCCCTGGGTACCAGTAGCAGAGTTGGCTGCCACATCTAAGACCTCTCAGGCTCCGCCCATCCATCACAGGCCCTTGTTGCAAACACCCTACCCTGGTTATCCCTTTCACCATGTGCAATTATAAGAAGCCCCTGAGGAGCATCTGGGTCCTCATTCACTGGAGTGGGGATGGGGTAGGCTCTGAAATCTGAATTTTAAGTAGCCCAGATGGTTCTAAATGCAGATGGTCCTCAGAGGACTTCTCTCTTCCCTCTCTCTCCACCTCCCAGATCAGTGCCTTCTCCCCTAGTCTCTCTCAGCACCATACTCTCCTCTCTCTATCCACAGCTGTGATTGAACAGGGATTTTTTTTTTTTTTTTTTTTTTTTTTTTTTTTTTTTTTTTTTTTTTTTTTTTTTTTTTTGGTGGTACCGGGGACTGATTCCAGGGGCACTCTACCACATCCTAGGCCTATTTTTTTTTTTGTATTTTGAGACAGGGTCTTGCTACGTTGCCCAGGCTGGCCTTGAACTTGCAATCCTCTTGCCTCAGTCTCCGGAGTCTCGGATTACAGGTGTGAGCCACTGTGCCCATTCCTGATCATGGAGTTCTGTTGTTTGTGATCCTGGTGTCTCTGGCACTAGGCCATAAGTTCCATGAAGGCAAGCACCATGTCTGGCTTTGCTTACCATCGAATTTCTAGCACTCTGCACTGTGTGCGGCATGATAAAGGGTTTTGAATGAATGAGTGAATGAAATACTAAAATCTCACCTCTCCTTCCCAGCAGATTCTGTTACTTACCTTCCCCCAAGTCCCTCCAATTTTAGAATTATTGCTCTAATTCTATACAAGGAACAGGGAGTAAGATAATGTTTAAATTAACTCTGATTTGAAATTATACATATATCTTTACTGTCAATACATATTTGCAGCTATATACTATTAATAGTGGCTCACTTTTATTGAGAGCTTACTATATACCAGACAATGTCCTTAGTACTTTACATACTCATTTCATCCTTCATCAAAAATCTCCTAAGAACCACTATTGGCCTCTTCTCCGAGAGAAGGGAACTGAAGCTCGGAGGGGCTAAGGCAGCCTTCGGGCTATTCAGCCTGGTCCCACCCTGCTCCTTAACCACTAAGCCATTCTGCCTTTCACGAATGAGCAGTGCCTCTGCAATCCATGCTAAAACACATGGATAAAAATATCCCACACAACACGATGTTATGATGCTAGTTCCTGGGGTTTCTGGGTCACAGGGAGAGAGCTCCAACATTGTGGAGAGCCCTTTCATGATTCATTAGTTTGTTCATTCATCATTCTATCTGTCCAGCCGTTTATTCAGGCAATGCATATTTTTTTGAGCACCTGGTCAGGGCTAGGCATGGTGTACATTCTCAAAGATGTGGCCATGATCCTTCTGGTAGATGGATGAAATCATTAACACAGCAGAGTGACTTATGATGGGAGTCTGACCACTACTAACTGTGGTTACACTAATAGTACTTGTACAGCATTCAGCTTGGACCAAATGTTGTTTTTAACATCTCACATGGATTAGCCTTTGTAGTCCTCACAACAGCCCTCTAAAGTAGATACTATTACTACACCAGATTTGCAGATGAGGAAACTGAGGCACAGAGAGGTGAAATGGTAGAGCCAGGATTTCAGGCCAGGCCATCTGGCTCCACAGTCCAAAGTGTGAAGTTTTGAGAAAATGTATTACATCCTTACCTTGAAATCATAAAAGTTATCAATGAGAGTTATGAATCTTCGAGCTTGAGTCCTCTTTGCCAGTGTAAATTGTGGAATGTTCCGTAAAAATATTGTATCAAAATTCCTTGATAGTTCCAAGTAGTCACTGGCTCCAAGTGGCTATCATTGAAACAAAATAAAGAAATGAAGATTAAAATAAATCAGTGCTGCTTGCCTTTGGATTAGCTTAATTTGAAAACTCTCCTGTCAGTTTGATCTAGGTAGTAGCTTTGGTGTAACTTGACCAAATTGGGCATTGTTTTCAAAGTAGGATAAGAACAGAGACAGTGCACACTGTTACCTTAATCATGATACAAAAAGGGGGTGAGAAAGAAGACAAGGGTGTGGTGGGAGAGAAAGAGTATCTCTAGCCATAGCCTCAGTTGGTACCTTTTAGGGACCCATCCTAAATTCAGTCTTTCATATTTTTATTTGTGATCATATATAAAATTGGGGGGTACTAGGGATTGAACCCAGGGGCATTCTACCTCTGAGCTACACTCCCTATTTTATTTTGAAAATAGGGAGTGAGCCCTATTTTATTTTGAAACAGGGTCTCACTAAGTTGCAGAGGGTCTTGATAAGTTGCTGAGGTTGGTCTTGAATCTGCAATCCTCCTGTCTCAGCCTCCCAAGTACTGGGATTACAGGTGTGCACCATCACACCCAGCTTGACATAATTTTAAACATGCCCTTATAAGCCCTTCCTATGACTCAACTGCAAACTATCACCATTGTTTAATGGAACAGAACATTATGTCACAATTTTGAAATAAAGACTATGCTTCAGTATGAAAATCACCAAAAATTTTTAGTTTAATGTGAGGCATGATTATTCAAGTGTAGTGTAACTCATATTGCTAACCTCTATAGGAAATACCAGAAAGCTTGAATGAGCACAAGTACACTGAGACCTCAAAAATTACCTGGAGCAGCATGCTATCTCTTGACAGGAGGAGGGTACAAGGCTCAAGGCTCGCAAAATTATTCAGAGAAGTGCTACCTTCTACAGGTGGAAAGTACTTGTTCCTGAAACACTAATGTCACACATGAACATTACAAAAACTATCTGCAAACACATTCTTTGGGGTTTGGGACATCCCAGAAAATGTCACCTGTACTCACTTTAAGTCATGTGTGGTGACTGTGCTCTGTGAGCAGCAAAATGTGAACAAAGGCCAGGGGAGCATTTCTGGCCCCACTAGAGTGGGAAGACCCAAGATTGAGTGGCCCCGGAGCCACACCGAGGTCCCTCTGACAGCTCCTGGGTCACCACAACTACCCCTAGGACACAGGTGGCTGGACCTCCTCAATTTCTGGCAGAATCCATCAAAACTCCTCACGGTCCAGAAACGCCTCTCTCACTTGGGAGTCTTTTGCCTGAAAACTTCTTTCAGAAATGATGATATGGCCACGTTCCTGGCAGAATTAAGGAGCTGTGAGGAAGAGGAGGAGGAAAGAGGGAAGAAGGAAGAGGAGGAGGGGGAGGAGTCATCATTCTCACCTTAGAATCATTCATTTAGCTACCACTATCTTTACAACCCTCTGAACTCAGTTATACCCAGGGCAGAGGGGTTCTCACGGAGGTGTGCAGTAAACCCAGAAAGTTATGTTCTGGAGTAGATCTAAGAAGAATGAAGCAATTACAGGACCTGGGCAAAGGGGCACGAAAGCAGAGAGGAAGAGCACAAAGAATGAATGGACTTCTCTGGAAATGGAAGCTATCCCTCCCTCCCCTCTCCTCTCACCAACCAATAACAGCAGCGGGAAGGAGCTCTTTGCCTTTCTATTCACTTTCCCTGGCTGAAGAGCCTGTACCTCTGGCCCCTGTGCTTGATCTTGGCTGAGCCAAGCCACTCACCTCAGCCATGGAGGGCTCGAGATGTTATGGGTATGGGGGAGTTTTTGGTTGAACCCTACAGACCAAGAGCATGTGCTAAGAGAGAAGCTGGGAGCAAGGGCTCCTGGATTTGGATCCTCTGTTCCTTATTAACCAGGAACTTTTGGTAAGCTATATCATCTTTCTGTTCCTGAGCTTTCCCATCTATAAGAGGGGAATTTGATTCCATCTCACAGAATTATGAGGATTAAGTAATACATGTAAGCATTCAGCACAGTGGCTGGGGCATACCTTAGCATTCATTTTGGTTACTTTTATTATTATTATTATTTTGAGTTCAAGTGATTGGGCTCAGAACAAATGAGTTGAGAATGTAAAGAATATCATTCTTAATGGAAATGTTCATCTTTCTCCACCATCTACTGCATCTGACACCCTAAATCATCCTTTGTGCATTTGCATAACCTTGGCGTCACCCAGGGACCAGAGGAGACCGTGGAATCACCACTTAATGAAAACAATTCCCAGAAGGGAGAAGAGAAGGCAAAATACTGTCTTTCTGTTAAAAAAGGAAAGGAAAATGCATACAGTAAGACTCCATGCTCTGAAGCTACACTACTTTTTTGAGATCAGTTAGAACTGAGTGTCTCATCTTTTGTAAATCAGAAAGTACATGTAAAAAATGTAAAAGCTCATATTAGGTATGTAGTTATGTATAATTAAGCTCACTCTTTATGCATGGATGTGATTTCTATCAGTATAACTACATGCCCAAGGAAAATCATTATCAGAAGTGCACTGAAGTGCCTAGGGCAACTGAAAATCAGAATTTTGCCCACTCAGCTATTCTACAAATTATACACCTTTGTCAGTAGGTTCTGCATTTGCCATTATATTAACAAATAGCCCTCTCCCTCATATCACTAAAACAACTACATGCTCATTCACATAGAGAAAATAAAGCCTAATATAGTTAGCTATCTCCTTTAAAAACAATAGTCATTGGGGGAATGTGGAGTTATTGTTTAATGCATATAGTCTGAGATGATGAAAAAGTTCTGTAGATGAATAGTAGTCATGGTTGCACAACAACATGAATGCACTTAATACCATTGAACTGGTTAAAATGGTACATTTTATATTATATATTATTTTACCACATTAAAAATAGTCATTGTAATGAGAGGTTATTTATTGCCAATGAAATTCCAAATTAGGCCAAGGACAGAGAGCAATATTAATTTTTTTAAAAAACATGAGAGAGAAGAATTAATTGTATTAATTAATGAGAGAAATCTTTTCCCAAAATAAATTGGCTCCAATAAGGTTAAGATTAATTTAACCAGGTGCAGTGGCACACACTTATAATCCCAGTACTTGGGAGGCTGAGACAGGAGGATCACAGGTTTGAGGCACCTTAGCTATTGAGCAAGACCATTTCAAAATAAAAAATATAAAAGGCTAGGGGTGCAGCTTGGAGGTAGAATGCCCCTGGGTTCAATCCCCAGTACCAAACAAACAAAGAAAAAACCTGATTCATTTAAAATATGAAGTGGTTTGGTTCTTTTTTTGTTTTTGGTAAACATTTTCTTATACTGGCTTTGATGTTGAAGTGTCCAAGAAGTAACTCAAAATTTCAAGACTTAATTTGGTGAGATATGGCGATTCTTATTCATCATAAATGCTACTTTTCATTAGTTATTTCAGTCTCATAAGTTATACAGTTTCAAAGTTACACAGTTGTGGGAGAAAATGCAGTAGAGGCTTTGGAATCCTTAGTTCCGTCACTCCTAGTCATGAGATCCTGAGCAAATCTCTCTGAACTTCAGTTTCCTCAACTGTAAAGGGGATCATAAGAGGACTTATTTCATAGGCTTGTCCTGAGGATTCAGTTTTTTTTTTTTTTATCCCCAGTACTGGAGATTAAAATCAGGCAGCTTTCCTACTGAACTATATATCCAGCCCCCCTTTTTCGGTACTGGGGATGGAACCCTGGAACATTCTACCCCCCCAAGCTACACCCCAGCCCAATTTTATTTTTTATTTTGAAACAGGGTCTCACTAAGTTGCTGAGGCTGGCCTCAAACCTGTGATCCTCCTGCCTCAGCCTAGGATTACAGGTATGCACCACCATGCCTGGCCCCCAAGGATTCAACTCTTTCTCCTTTTTTGGGGGGTATTGGGGACTGAACCCAGGGCCATTCTACCTCTAAGCTACATCCCCAGCCCTTTTATATTTTTTATTTGGAAACAGGGTCTCACTAAGTTGCTGAGGCTGGCCATGAACCTGCGATCCTCCTGTCTCAGCTCCCCAAGTATTGGGATTACAGTTGTGCGCCATCACACCTGGCCCCAAGGATTCAATTCTTGACTGCATGTAAAAGCTTACAACAGTGGCTGTCACAAAGTAAGTGCTCAGTAAATGTTGGTCATTAATTTATAGAATTCATGTGAGAAGTCAATGAAATGTTATATTGTGCGCTACTTGGCATGCAACACTCAATAAATAGTAGCTATTACTAACTATTAAGTAATCTTTTCCTCAGATCGTGGGGCCAGATAGCTTAAATGAGTGAAGAGGTAAATTGACTCCAGTATGCCTCCGCTCTCCTACCCAAGAGATAGAAGAAGTGGTTTCCTCTGGTACTTCCTACTGTTTCTGGTCCACTGGGATACCTGTCCTGGACACGTTGGCTTTCCATGAAGTTATATGTAGGTGATAAAAATTGCTTCTGCCTCAGGCTCTGTCTTCCTGTCTTTGGTAATATCATTAGCACCACATGGGGGCAAAGACCCAGGCCCACATAATGATAGCCCCGACCCAGAATACGGCACATAGGAAGTGCTTAATATTTACTGAATGAATTAGTGAGTAAATGTATGAATAAAATGTAACAAGCTGGGGAGTGGATCTATCCCTTTTTTATACTCATTTGTCCCCAAAATAATGAAAGCCTAATGAAACACATACCCCGCCCCCAGTCACAAGCTTTCTTGGCCCAAACTCCCCTCTTCCAAAACAAGTCTTTGTTGTATATCCTAGTATACACATAGGGAAAAGTCTAGAAAGATAGACCAAAATGTTAACAGTGGTTATCTTTGGGTGGTAGAAGAAAAATACAGATTTTGTTTCTTTGTTATACTTAAAAGAATTCCCCCATTGAACTTGTGTTAAAGAGCAAAACTAGTAATGTTTTTTCAAAAAGTGGAGGTCATGTTTATCATGAGCATTCATGTTGCATCTATATGATATTATAATATCAATTTTGACACTGGCATTTCTTCTTTTTTTCCTGTTAAGTTTTCTTAATTCTGTTTTCACGGACATTTAAAAAGAAAAAATAAGTAAGCTAAACTTATATTTTTCCCTCTAAAGTTTTAGAGAAGGAAAAAGGATTTGGTATTTGGGATGAAATCCGACTTTAGTCACATAGCTAACATTCAACTAATGATTCCTCACACTAGAACAAGAGAAAAGGATAAGGCAGAATGGAGGGGTTCCCAAATAGTTCACATTTAGTCCTCACAGCCAAGCACCAGAGCGCCCCAGAGCAAAGGTGTAGCGATGTCAAAATGTACATCCCAGTCCAGGTCGATCTGCCTCCATTTATGCCATGTCTTAATTTTGCAGTTTTCCCCCAGGCAAGCTTGGTAAGGACTGCGCTCCTGGTATTCCATGTCTCCATGACGTCAGGTGATATCCATCCAGTCCAAGAAAATATGGTCTTCCCCTAATAAAATCTCTCTAACAATTCTAGGGTATTGATTATTGCTGCATAATAACTAACTGATACATTATAATAGCTAGAGAGATTTATTAAGAAAAGCTCATATTTTCAGTCATTAGTAAGTCCAGCGTTTGTAGAAAAATATAATCTAGCATTTATAGTTAGAAATTAGTTTTATACAATTGATAAGTATATGTAAACATACATATTATGATTTACTTTATGTTATTTACTTTTATAGTAAATTTGAAATTTTATGGTAGAGTATAAAATTTCCAGAAATAAACTTGTGATATACTCTATATAAAAGCACTAGAAAAAATAAGTTAGAAAATTGTGTGGCATCCTTATAGAATATAGAAAGACATGGACTCAATTAAATAAAAGCAGAGAGCAACAAGAGGAAAGCAAAATGACATGAAAAAGGTATTGGGCAAGATGAGGAATTACCACAATAAAATGAAAATTGTAAAAGTATTTCTTTTTAGCTGGGTGTGGTGGCGCATGCTTGTAATCCCGGTGCTTCGAAGGCTGAGACAGGAGGATCAAAGGTTTGTGGCCAGCCTCAGCTACTTAGTGAGGCCCTCTGCAACTTAGTGAGACCCTGTTACAAAATAAAGAATAAAAAATAGGGCTGGGGGTGTAACTCAGAGGTAGAATGCCCCTGCCCCTGGGTTCAATCCCCAGTTCTGCAAAAAAAAAAAAAGTATTTCTTTTTTTTTGTGTGTGGCAATGGGGATTGAACCCAGGGGCATTCTACCTCTGAGATACACCCACAGCCCAATTTTATTTTTATTTTGAAACAGGGTTAATGAAAGTCTCACTATTTGATGAGGCTGGCCTCCAACCTGCAATCCTCCTGTCTCAGCCTCCCAAGTACTGAGATTACAAGCGTGTGCCACCATGCCTGGCAAAAGTATTTCAACAGAAAAATAAATACAGAATTTGGATAATTTACAGAACAAAAATAAATAAATAAATACATGAAAAATACAGTGAAGCTCAATAGTAACCAAAGAAAGAGAAAATAAAAAATAATTTCACTTTTTTTTACAGCACTGGGGATTGAACCCAGGTGCATCTACCTCCAAGCTACACCCCAGACCTATTTTTCATTCTTTACTTTTGAAACAGGGTCTCACTAAGTTGCAGAGTGCTCACTAAGTAGCTGAGGCTGGCTGTGAACCTGCAATCCTCCTGTCTCAGCCTCCCAAGTACTGGGATTACAAGCATGCACCACCATGCCCAGCAATATGCTACTTTTTATGTAGCAATTCGGCAAGAAAAATAAATTATGCTTCTCAGTGCTGGCAAGCATGTAATGAGGTATCCATTGGTGCTGAAAGAGTAAATATGTTTGCTTGTTCCAGAAAACAATTTGTTGGATTGTATTAAGAGCCCTAAAAAAGTTGTAAAGATGACCTAATCATTCCACTTCTAGAAATGAATCAGGAAGAAGCAGTCATAAATTCAATCAAAGGCTATATGCACACAGGATATTTATGACTATGTGACCAAAAAGAAACCTTAATACCTAAAAACAGAGGAATAAATTAATAAATTAAGGCACATTGATATAACAGAATAAAATGTTGCTAACACACATTGATGTTCATGAAATATTTTATGATATGGAAACATGATTATGCTAAAAAGCTAAGTGTAAAAAGCATAAAACAAAATTATAATTGTATTTTATGTTTTGCTCAAAATATATATGTAGGAAAAGGCATAAGTAAATATATAAAAATACTAATTGTTATCTCTACATGGACTGAGTGATAGATTTCCAGGTATGTTTATCTTTTTTTTTTGTTTGCGGTACTGGGGATTGAACTCAGGGGCATTTTACCTCCAAGCTACACCCCCAGCCCTATTTTTTATTCTTTTATTTTGAAACAGGGTCTTGCTAAGTTGTGGAGGGCCTCACTAGGTAGCTGAGGTTGGCCGCAAACCCAGATCCTCCAGTCTCAGCCTCCCAAGTACTGGGATTACAAGCGTGCACCACCACGCCCGGCTGTATGTTAATCTTTATTTAGAGATTTTTCTGATTTTCCAAAGAAGAAACAAAATATGACAAAAAAGAGTAAAAACAGAATAATGTAGAAAAACAATGTTGAAGATCTTTACTAATTCCAAATAAAGTAATTCTTTATGCTTTTATTTTCAACTATTTAGTCCCCTGCATCTTCCCTAATAATAATAATACAGTTGATGTGTAAAATATTCAACACAAATGCACATTCAGTCATGCACCATATAGTTTGGTCAACAATGGACCACATATACAACAGCAGACCCATAAGATTATAATAGAGGTAAAAGATTCCTATTATCTAGCATTTTGACTATACTTTTTCTATGTTTATATATGCAAATACTACTGTGTTACAACTTTCTCCAATAGTCAGGGCAGTAACAAGCTGTTCAGGTGCGTAGCCTAGGAGCAATAGGCTTTACCACATAGCCTAGGTGTAGTAGGCTACATCATCTAGGTTTGTGTAAGTCCATTCTGATGTTTGCAAAATCATCTGACCAAACATTTCTCAGAACCTATCCTGACGTAAGTAGCATGTGACTGTCCTGAAGAATATGAGAGGCTATAAATCTATTTAAATTTGCCATTGCCACCCTCATGCACGTCACTGTACATGACTGGGAGTCCCACAAGGGTCACTGCTATTACTCAGTGTCCCTAGCACAAACCAGGGAGCAGAGTCTTGTATTATACATAATTAGTGAATGAATACACTATCATCAAGACTTTTTCTAAATCAATTATAACTACTGAATGCTTAATAAATATGAGGCATTGTACTAAATCCTATAAGAACTCTGAAAAACAGAAAACATATTTCTCCACTCTTTTGACCACACTAACATATAACTAAATTGCATCACATAGTATCTAGGGCAGTTACAAATATTTATACTTTTATTTTGCATTAGTTGATCCTCCTATGTAAGTAAACCATAGCATAAGACACTTTTTGAAACCATAATTAGTATTGTGAATTCATGCATTGTGCTCTATGAATAATTAAAGCATATGATTACTTTTGAGTACTAAATGGCACTTCAGTTAGTAGCATCCTTGAGTATGTTATTCTAGCTCAAAATTCAAGTAGAATTATCTAATGCAGATTCTTCTTATGATAGATAATGATGACATTCTCCATCTTTCTACCTGAGCAATTAAAAAGTTTAATAGTCTTTGATGTAGCTGGTTACCTGAATAATTTACTAGATAGGAATAATTAAAACCTACTTATTCGATGGTTTGTGCATTCTCGACTATTGTCTCAAACTCTTTGTTTCTGTGGAAACCTGATGAAAACTTAAAGAACTTTAAGTCTATAATGAGTTTGCAAAGAGCATTTGTTTTCCTTAATTACCTAGAGTATACAGCTGGATTCTATGTAGCACAGTTTCTCTAACAAACATTTAGGAACAGAAAGCTTGCTTGCTGTCTTCCTTCTCCTGTATGAGAAATAGCATAGCTGTCAGCTGTGGTTTTGACCCTGATCGATGCCACAGCAGTGTGAAATGCACAAACATCACCACCCAACTGCCTTCTGCCCTGCAAGGAGCAGCTGATCCATTCAGCATGCGCAGATGAGCTGTCAGCTTGAACTTCGTTTTCCTCTGTCTCACTAATGCTTGTTCTGCCACTATTATTTCAGTTCAAGTAGAATGATCATTATTTCAAGTTCTGACTAGATTATAGTGTCCTGAGAATTGCTCTTCATCTACATAGACTCTTTTTTATTAATCCCTTATAGTGATACCCTGACAGCTCCTCATTAAACAAGTGTTTGTGGCATCTTGCTTTATTTACACAAAAACCACAACACCTCATATCTTAAAGTGCCTTAGAAAAAAATGCTTGACTGGAATTAGAATGGATGCATCCTTCTCAAAACAAACAGAATATACCATATAAATTGATGTTAAAACAATGCATGTGTGTCAAATTCCAAAATAATATTAGAAGAACAGAGCCCTGGAATGTGTATATTTGCAGAATGAGTAATTCCCCAAGAGTCAGATGGCACCTTATATGAGAAATTTCATTTATATGACATCCATAGCATCCAGCTGGGAAGTATCTCACCATTCTAGAAAAAACTATCAACTCGTATGACTTCTATTTCAGAAGGTGTTCAGAAGGAATCCGGTGGAAAAGCTTTTCTCTCTGACTTATGTAGCCTCAATGGTAGGAGGTTAGTTCTACCTAAATCTGTCAGATCCCAAATAAAATCTCAATCCCCTATTAACAGTTAATAGAGTACTCTATGGGAGTGTCATATTTTTATTTTAACAGAGAGCTTGTAGAAACAATGACAACAAAAATATTAAGGTCATTTGACTAGCTTTGTATATGCAATAGATCTCCAAATTCTGGAGATGTTTAATTCCTGAGATCCCAGAAATGACAACTTCCTCAAGAGATAAGCCATACCAAATCAGATCTGTCTAGTGTCTGCTATGTGAAAAGCACTGGGCTGGGCTTATTCCTAGGAATACTTCCAGTTTATTTGAGGGGGAGGGAGTAGAAAATTCCAACAACTGGCATAAAAACATTTCACGTATATACTCTGTAGCATAGAAAACCAAAATGAAAAATGTGGAGCTAGGTTAAAGACACAATGTTAGAATATGAAGGAAGAAATCATTAGGGTTAGGATCATTATTATTAATAAGTATCAATACAACTCCAAAGCAACACATAAAAACTACACAAGCATCTTCATGAGATGGCAAAAATTAGTGGGATGGGTTATATTAACCACTCAGGATTCAGCAAATCAAACTATATTTTGTAAAACAATTAGCTGGCATCTGACTAGGATTGAGTGTCCAATCGCTTCATAGACTTCTAAAATTTAGAGGGAGCTGAGAGTTCCTCCTTTTGGAAATGGGATAAGCTGCTTCAACCACACCTCAGTATTAAAACAGCAAATGTGTTAGTGTAGATCAGAGTCCACCACTCAGAAAGAAGCCCAAGTGCTTCTAGAGTTAGAAAGTCCTGCCCAGGTACTTTATGCAGCTTAAATTTTCAGTTTAACTTCAGTGTGAGGGACGGTTAGAAGGCAGCCTAGTCTCTAAGAACAGGGCTGCTACTTCGGTTTGCAAGGCTGGGGGCAATGGGCCTTCACAGAGGCTGGCTAACCATGTGCTGGAATCTACCTCCATCATGAGATTATCTAGCCTGCCTAAGACTTTCCTGCTAGTTCTCATAGTATCTATATTAGGTTTCGTTTTTCATGTCTCCCATGCTAAAATTTGTTCAGCTTCAGGCTAATCCTAAGCCAAGTTCTAGAAAAATAGGAACAACACAAGTGAGCTGAACAGTGCACTATACCAAGCATTTATCCATATTCTGCATTTCTAGGAACATAGATAGCATGACGTTTTTAAAAACATGCCATATTTAAAAATGTGTGTACATATAATCATTTCATTTATTAGCGGGGTTTTGTTGTTGTTTTGTGATGCTGGGAATTGAACCCAGGGCCTTGTACATGCTAGGCAAATGCTTTACCACTGAGCTATACTTCCAGCCCTCATTGGTTAGTTTAACATTTTTTAGTGAGCTTTTTGGTTAGAAGGCATCTAGTTTAACATGATCCTCCACTGTTAAACATATACAATTAACCCTTTAAAATAATAAAGAACAAGCTGGGCATGGTGGCACACACTTGTAATCCCAGTACTTGGGAGGCTGAGACAGGAGGATCACAGGTTCACAGCCAGCCTCAGCTGTTTCAAAATAAAGAATAAAGACCCTGTTTCAAAATAAAGAATTAAAAATAGGGCTGGGGGTATAGCTCAGAGGTAGAATGCCCCTGGGTTCAATCCCCAGTACTGCAAAATAACAGTAATAATAATTATTGATATTAATTATTATTTATATTATATTATAATATATTACTGCATACTAATAATTATTAATATTATTAATATTATTTTGCTTGTTCATTATTATAATAATAATATTACAGCCAAGTGCAGTGGTGTATGCCTGTAATCTCAGTACTTGGAAGGCTGTGACAGGAGTATTGCAAGTTCTAGGCCAGCCTCAGCAACTTAGCAAGACCCTGTTTCAAAAAAAAGGATGGCGGTATAGCTCAGAGGTAGAATGCCCAGTATCAAAAAATAGAATAAAATAATGCTATAAGAACTCCTTCTCTTTTCTCACTGGAAAAGGCATTCTCTTAGTTTAAAATAAGTGGAAATTTAAACTATTTTTAATGCCTCAGACATAGAGCTATGACATCGGATTTTATAGACTTCAGAGGATAATAAATGGATGTGCCAAAGCTGAAATATGTTTCCATCTTTTTCTGTCTTCTATTTTTAAATATAATGCTTTTAATATGAAGGTATACAATGACACAACAGCATTGGTCTACCAAAATGATTGAAATTAGTACCTGAAGACTAGCTAGCACTTGGTCATTAATGTAATCGAGCGGTACTGAGCATCCCTGCAGTAGAGGGCAGTATTTGCTACATCTCTTTGGGAGGAAGAACAGTATTGTACATTTGTCTGGCTTTGCTATCTTTCCAGAAGAAATTCGAAAGATTATCCACCTGGAACAGGATCAGGTTCTAGACCCTCTGGTATTGGTTTTGCAAGCGTGTGTAATGTAAGGTAAGTTCATGCTATTTCCTTTGGAAATCAGGGCTAAGTGGCATGAAAGGCGACATTTAGGACACTAAAAGGAATAGAGAAATGGCTTTAGAATAGCTAAGAACTTATTTTAACTTGAAATTTATAACTTCCAAACACGTTAAAGTCTTGTAAATGCAGAGGTTTGGTTCCTCGTGTTTTATTTTTTGCTGCTGCTGTTTTTTGTTTTGCTTTCCTTGCAGGAGTCCGTTGGGGAGAGACTGAATCCTCTTAGGCTTAGATATTTGAAAAGCCCAATCAGAGTTGGAAAAGAAGTGGATATCAAAGAGTTATTATTCTCCCTCCTATTCTTCTGCTTTCCAAATCATGGAAATACTCAGTAAAAATGCTAATTCATACTCTAAAGATATTAAAAAGTGAATCAGAGCAAGGTTGAATGCCTCTCTGTGCTGCTGGATACACAAAGGGCCAAACCCTTCAAATTATGAATAAGACTGATAGAATTATTCACTCCATCTTTTTGCTGAAAAGACAACCTTGAATTATCCGCTGCCCAAATTTTATTAAAAGATAAACATTCATGAAAGCCCTGAACAACCTAAGTCTATCGAATCTCTAAATATTTAAAACTTTTTCTGGAACAAGCTAGATAATTCAGAGAAAAGCTTTCTTGTAAAGCACTTTTTGACCTAACAGCACTAGTTTCACTGAACTTTAATTTGTCATTATGCCCTAAGCTTGGATATAAGAATCTGTACAATACAAACTTGTATTGGCAACAGGAATGGTGCTGAGGAAACTGTCTGCTGTCATCTTTCAGAAGTCCCTTTATGAAAGGTCCAAGTGCCAGAAAAATCTTCCCTTCCTCTGATTTGCTTCTAGCTAATTTACTTCTAACTTATTGAATATATTCTCCCCTCTTTGGTTGAAAGGAGGTTGAGAGTTGATTTAATTATTCAATTTTAAGAACAATGTAGTTATGACAGGTACTTACATATGCTAACTTTTTCTATTTTTCATCGTAATTATTCTCTATTTTCTCTTTGCCCTGATTTTTAAAAATCTAATTCTATGTGTGTGTATGTATATATCTAAATACATATATGTGTGTACACACATACAAAATATTTTTTGGAATCAGATAAAGTATAAATACATGCTAAAATTATTCTTTTTCTACTTATTTTAAAGCTTATGTAGTTATTTAGTTTGCTTTTAGTTAAACAGGAAGCAAAAGAAAATCAGGAAAATAGATGCAAGAACTTCAGATAATAAACAACATTGCTTCTTGTAATGCTGTTAACAGTACATACTGAGCATCCATCAGTTGCATAGTACTAAATGTAGAGAATGATATTCTTAGAGACGGTGAATTTTCAAGAGAGGGAAATAGCTCAGTGGGGAGAAATAGAAATCTCTTTGATGAACATGAACTTGAATGGAATTTGGTATAAAGGAAAAAGTAGTCCAAGAAAAACAAAGCGTCATTGGCTTTAGTAAAGCAGTGAAGGATATTTAAAAATATATTGCAGCTGGGCATGGTGCATCATGCCTGTAATTCCAGTACTTGGGAGGCTGAGACAGGAGGATCACATATTCAAGGCCAGCCTCAGCAATTTAGTGAGATCCTCAGCAGCTTAGTGAGACCCTGTTTCAAAATAAAAAATAAGATAGGGCTAAAGGTGTAGCTCAGAGGTAGAATGCCCCTGGGTTCCATCCCCAGTACCAAGAAAAAAAAAAAGTATTGTGCCAGCATGGTGGCTCATGCCTGTTGTCCTAGCATTTGGGTGGCTGAGGCTGGGGAATCACTCACTTGAGCCCAGAAGTTGGAGACCAGCCTGGGCACTGTAGAGTGAACCTGTCTCAAAATAAAACAAACAAAAGCAAGGAAGGAAAAGAAAAAATATATCGTAAAAGCTGCAGCCATCTGGAATGATGTGAATATTTAACACTTTGGATTTATACTAGGACATTATAGGGAGATGATACAGAAATTCAGGAAAGAAATGATGATACCAAAAGGTATGCAAAGTGATTTTCATATCTCCATCTAAATGCATATAGCAATTTACAATTTATAGTTTTTCACATATGTTAAGGATGAAAAGCAGTAAAATTAGGTTATGAATAACCTTAAGGTCAATGGCTTATTATATTAAGATCCACAAAGTAACATCCAAGTCCCAAGATGTTACCAGTCTAATAAATTACTTTTATTTTTATTGTTTCTATTGTGTCTTTGATTCAACAATACTAGCACCTTGGCCCTGGTTCCTTCCACTGTCTCTTGTGATAACTCAGTTTTCAACCCTACCTATACCCTCATCTCTTCCTTTTTCTATGTCAATTCATATGATTTCACTAACTCCTTTAGGCTCCAAACTAACACATCTCTATAAGTGATTTCTAAATCTTTATCTTTTGTCCTATATTCCCCAAGTGTTTGTAAGCCTCCTTCTCCCATCTTTGGCATTTCTGGTAAGGGTCCTACCGTTCTTCTGGTTATCCCAACTGAAAATGTCAGGGCCCTTCATGGCTTGTCCTTACCCCTGAACCCCCTTCTAATCCTAAATATTTCTCTCATATTCATCTCATTCTGTTCAATCTAGTGTATATACGTGGCCAAGGGAATTGTTAGGAGGTGAAATCCAGTCCATTCTGTTTGCCATACACCCTGATGAAGGGGTAGCGTCCACCTAGAGAAAGGGACACCCCTTTTTCCACATAAAGGCATTATTTGCTCTCTTGGCTCAGTGCTCATCTGGAAGGGCAGCTTTCTCTATTGCAAAAAAAAAAAAAAAAGTCCCAGACACAGTAGCAGCAGTGCCAATCTTGTACATCTTTGCCAATTTACCCAAGACAGATGTGTTAAAAATGACATGGTCATTTTATGATTTATTTTTAGCTGATGAAGGTTCTAATCCAATGTCTACTGCCTCATATGCAAGCCATTTTTCCACCAACTTCAACCCATCTACCCTGCCTGAGCACATACTGCTCTCTCGCATGCAATCTAAGTTCCAGCCATAATTCTCATATCTTCTGAATAGAGTTCTGGATTGTCAGGGCTTTTTGCCTGAAGCACTTTAAAGATGTTGTTTTTCTGTTTTCTGGTCCATTGCTTTTTGTTCTAGTAATAATTTTTGCCTGGCGTGGTGGCGCACGCTTGTAATCCCAGTACTTGGGAGGCAGAGACCGGAGGATCCGGGTTTGTGGCCAGCCTCAGCTACTTAGTGAGGCCCTCCACAACTTGGTGAGACCCTGTTTCAAAATAAGGAATAAAAAATAGGGCTGGGGGTATAGCCCCGAGGTAGAATGACAGGGGCTACACCAAGTTGCAGAGGGCCTCACTAAGTAGCTGAGGCTGGCCGCAAACCTGCGATCCTCCTGTCTCAGCTTCTCAAGTACTGGGATTACAAGCGTGCGCCACCACGCCCGGCTGGTTTCCATTGCTTCTGATGAGAACTCAGCCCACTCACATTACTGTTCCCACTGCTCTGATGTTTTCTTTGGTTTCACCAGTTCAACTATGGCATGACCAGGAGTGATTTTCTTTGTCTCTGCTAGGAGTTTGTTGAGCTTCTAGAATCTCTAAGTTTTACTAAATTTGGAAAAATTTTATCCACTATTTCTTCAAAAAATATTTCCTATCCTCTTCTTTCCTTCTGATGGATCCTTTCCTTCTAGGACTCCAACACCATGCGTTAAGCTTTTGATATGGTTTCTTATGTCATGTGGCTATGTTGTTGTTGTTGTTGTTGTTTTCAATCTTTTTCTCCCAGTTTTCCAGACTGCATAATTTCTATTGCTCTATCTTTAACTTTACCAACTCTCCTATTACCTATAATCTGGTATTAAGCACATAGAGTGAATTTTTAAAATTTTAGGTCTAGAATTTTTAATTTTTAGTTTTAGAATTTCCATATTTTCAATTTCTAAGCTAAGATGTTCTATTTACTCATTCATTACCAGTATATTTTTTTTATATCTTGAGCATAGATACAAAGCTGTTTTTCATTTTTGTCTCTGTTTTTGTTTTTTTGCGGTACTGGGGATTAAACCCAGAGGCATTCTACCTCTGAGATACACCCCCAGTCCTATTTTTTATTCTTTATTTTGAAACAGGGTCTCACTAAGTTGCAGGAGGCCTCATTAAGTTGCTGAGGCTGGTCGCGAACCTGTGATCCTCCCATCTCAGCCTCCCAAGTACTGGGATTACAAGCAATGCACCACCACGCTCAGCTTCATTTTTGTCTCTTAATTCCAACATTTATGTCATCTTGGGGTCAGTCTCTATTGATTATCTCTTCTCTTTAAAATGGGTCATATTCTGTGTCTGCATGTACCTAGTAATTTGGGATTGTTTGCACGTTATGTTGTAGAGACTTGGGATTCTTAGTATATTGACTTTTTGTTGTTGTTGTTGTTGCTATTTTAGTAGCTAACTTGGCAAGTCTTAAACTCCAAATTCTGGTTCCTCTGTGATGGACAGCACTGAAATCTCTGTTCAGTTCTTGTTCTTCTTGTTGTTGTTTGTTTTTGTCTTAGTTGTACATATATATTTCACAGGCCAGACCAAGCTTCAGGCATTGTTTATATGAAGAATTTCAGGCTGCTCTTTTGTGATTCTTTCCTTTCCCAGATTTCCGGCTGCTATGGCCACTTACTTGTTATCCTCAGGGTCCTCAAGCCAGGAGTGCTGCTGGGTTCTACTGAGTTTTAGATGTCTCTATGAGGCAAACTATGTGATCTGCCCTCAGGTAAAAATCTATAAAATGAGAAATTGGCCTGGCATGGTGGTGCACATCTGTAATCCCAGTACTTGGGAAACTGAAACAGGAGGATTTCAGGTTTGAGAACACCCTCAGCAATTTTGTGAGACCCTCAGCATCTTAGTGAGATCTTGTTACAAAAAAAATAAAAGCTGGGACTGTAGCTCAGAGATAAAATGCCTCGGGAAGGGAAGGGAAGGGAAGGGAAGGGAAGGGAAGGGAAGGGAAGGGAAGGGAAGGGAAGGGAAGGGGTTAGGCAGGCAGGCAGGCAGGCACTGGTATCAGTCCTTTCTTGCAAGTCTTGATTGTATTCCACTTTCTCCATGCCTTTGTTCAGTAATACCTTCTGGATAATTACTTTTTAGATTTTGTCTAGAGTTTGCAAATGTGGTTACCAAGTGGGTTGGTAAAATAGAAACTATTCTGTCATTCATGGAAGTACAGCCCTCCTGAATCTGTAGTTCTCTAAATATACTCTGTGATTTCCAACTGTTTTTTTGTACAAACAAAAAACCTCACAGGAAGAAATCATAACAAGTTGTCCTCATGATCCCTTTTGCTTAGCAAGAACTGAACAGCTACCCCCTCATACTCCTCCCACCCACCCCTGCACCAACAGGATCCTCAACCCTCCAGCCTTCAAAGTCCAGGTCTTCTTTGATCATCCACAGCGTCCTGGTCATATTTATCCTGTAGTACTAATTATAATCTGCCTCACATTCTAGTGATTTATGTACTGATCACATGTTCTCTTCTAAATTAAGACTGTGGAAGAGTAGAGACTGGCTCTTATCCATCTTGGTACCTCCTATGGCACCTAGAGCTATGCTACTCTTCCATTAAGTACTCAGTAAGTATTTGTTGAATGATTATGGAGATGTGCTATATAATATAAAAGGGTAGGATTCTGTCTGTTACCTTGCATAAGGTAACTTAAATATCTAACATGTTGGTTTATTTAACCAAGTTTCCTTCCTGAAAAAAGGACCTTCCCAAGAAGAAAAAGTCTTTGCAGATGCATGGGAACATGCTGGTCAAAGGTGTGACCCTTCCTGGGGTGTGCTGCCCATAGTCTTCCTAAAATATAGCTTAAGGTTCCATGTTCCCACTCAAAACCTAAAATGACTCTGTGGGTCACAGTAAGAATTCCATATTTCTCTGCCTGGTTTTTATGATGGATCTGCCCGAGATTTTCATTTTTACTTTCCTTTTTTCTCTAACATGTACTCTGCTCTCATTAGGCAAATATTTTGTCCCCCCTGAAATGTGGTGCTTGGCTTCAGAACATGTTTAAAATACCTCACTCTGCTCATCTAAATTCTACTTACCTTTCAAGATCAGTATGAATTCTCCCTTTGACTCTCATGTCTCCATGGTGCCTTCCCAACCCTGAGCATCCTTACTTTTAACTCTTGATACCTTTATAATATGTACTTAACTAGTGAGCTCAGCTCTTTAGAGTAGACTGTTACAGCTGCAAAGAATGACAGAAATTAGCTGACCACACCATGCATTTTATAGGTTAGGAACTTAGACCTGGAATGTTACGTGATCTGTAAGGCAACTCAGTTAATAATATCTGAATAAGGACTGGAATTAATATTGCTGATTCAGTTGGGCCTCTTTCCACTCTACTACATTTGGTATCTGGTTCATGTTAATTCCTTCACTAAATTGTCAACTCTCTGAGACACTTCTTACACTTCTTTTGTACTTCTCATAACATAGGCATAGAGATGTGAATGCACTTAAGAAAATGACTACTGAATCAATGTCATAAACTTGAGGAGAAAATCTTACATATACTTCTTGATAACAAATTTTCTCTTATGCATGGAAGCTAGAGAAAAAATAGGAAAGAAAAGGAATTTCAGATAAAAGGAAAGAGAAGAGTAGAATAGTGGAAGAGAATGGTGGAGGGAAGAAGAGGGGGAAAGGAAGCTTGAGGAAGGAAACAGATCAAACAATGCTATGTTCACCTACGAGGGTATCAATACCAATCTCACTAACATGTATGAGGAACGAGGAGTGGGGAGTGGGGTGGGATCCAAAGGAAAACACACCAAGTAATGTACACATATATAAATGTATAACTTTGAGTCTCACTATGTTGTATAAATACAATGCACCAATAAAATTATTAAAAGTAAAAATAATAAAAATCAGGCAGCACACATAAAAACAATGAAAGAAAAGTTAAGTAATATTTGGCCCTAAAATATGTGGCAATCTTATAATTCCTATGATGTTACAGTTCATTTCTAGTCTTTTTCTCAAAATATTTTGCCTGACTTCAATAATATCTTCACTGAGCTATTTTAGAAAACAAAAACAGTATATTCTACCAATTTCCAAATTTTTCTATAAAATATATATTTTTTGCGCTGGGCATGGTGGCGCACGCTTATAATCCCAGTACTTTGGTAGGCGGAGACCGGAGGATCCGGGTTCACGGCCAGCCTCAGCTCTCTCTCTTTCTCTCTCTCTCTCTCTCTCTCTCTCTACTTAGTGAGGCCCTCCGCAACTTCATGAGACCCGGTTTCAAAATAAAGTATAAAAAATAGGGCCGGGGGTGTAGCACGGAGGTACAACACCCCTGGGTTCAATCCCCAGTACCGCAAAAAAAAAAAAAAAATAGGGCCGGGGGTGTAGCGCAGAGGTAGAATGCCCCTGGGTTCAATCCCTAGTACCGCAAAAAAAAAATAAAAAAATAAAATAAAAAATATATATATTTTTGCCGTACTGAGGATTGACCCCCGGGGCATTCTACCTCCGAGCTACACACCCAGCCCTATTTTTTTTTTTTATTCTTTATTTTGAAACAGGGTCTCACTTAGTTGCAGAGGTCTTCACTAAGTAGCTGAGGCTGGCCGTGAACCCATATCCTCCAGTCTCAGCCTCCCAAGTACTGGGATTACAAGCGTGCGCCACCATGCCCAGTTTTATAAAATATATTTCAAAGTAATAAAACTTCTAATAAGATATACCTTATTGAATATTCTAATTGGAAACAAACTAAGTAATAACTAATTTTGAGTCAACTGATCTAATTTAGGAAGAAGGTACTATGAAGTTTATCAAATCATGTACTGTAGGGTAGGAAACAAATATTTAAAAATTATAAAATAAAGCTGGTGTGGTAGAACACACCTGTAATCCCAGTACTTGGGAGGCAAGACAGAAGGATCACAGGTTCCAGGCCAGCCTCAGCAATTTAGTGAGGCCCTCAAGAATTTAGTGAGACCTTGTTTCAAAATAAAAAATTTTGCCTGGTGTGGTGGCATATGCTTGTAATCCCAGTACTTGGGAGACTGAAACAGGAGGATCACAGGTTTGGGGCCAGTCTCAGCAACTTAGTGAGGCCCTATTTCAAAATAAAAGAATAAAATAGGGCTGGGGGTGTATCTCAGAGGTAGAATGCCCTTGGGTTCTGTCCCTAGTACCACACGCGCGCGCGCGCGCGCACACACACACACACATAATAATAATAAAAAATAAAAAATAAAAAATTTTAAAAAGGGGTGGGGGTGTAGCTTGAAGGCAAAAATCCCTGGGTTCGATCCCCAGTACCAAATAAATAAAATTATAAAATCAAATAGTTTTTTGATAAAAATGTATTTTTCTTTTCTGTTTAAGAAAAATCAAGCCAGTTGGTAGGTAAGCAATAGGAAAGCCATCAGTGGTAAAGCTATTTTTTTAAAACTCAAACAAATGCTTTAAAGTTTTATAGCGCTGGGGATCAAACCCAGGCCCTTGTGCATGCTAGGCAAGCCCTCTACCACTCACTACATCCCCAGCCCAAATTCTATACTTTAAAAGGTAATGATTATGTGATGAACACCTGTAATCCTAGTTAAATGGGAGGCTCAGGCAGGAGGGTCACAAATTCAAGGCCAGCCTGGGCAACTTAGCAAGACCTTGTCTCAAAATTAAAAAAAAAATTAAAAAGGGCTCGAGATGCAGCTCAGTGGTAAAGTACCCACTATCCCCCAACCCCACCCCCAAATTAATGACTACTTTAAATTTTAAATTTTTTAAATTCATCATTTTCTTGGCATGTTAATGACATATTCCCCACCAAAGACTGAAGTAAATATTAAATGTTTGTTTTCCCTCTTTTTCCTAGAGGAAATATGAGGACTTGTATCTACTACTAGATCTGATCCACAAAATAACCTTATCCTTGAGATAGAGAACATATTGAAAGTGGGCAGTTCTGGGCACTTACTGTTCCCTGAGACCCTCTGGGAATCCCTGGCCCTTTCTTCCCATTACAGGACTGACATGTTTTCAAGCCATTTCAGTTAACAGCAAGACATACACTGACAGAGAATGACAGAAACTGCTTCTCTCAGAGAAACTCTAAGCAGCTGGGTCTGAGAAGTCCAGGTACTCAGAGTTTAAAACCTGCAGCCATAAGCAGCAGCAGCAGCAGCAGCAGCAAAGAAGCTGTTCTTGCCTCAGTTTGGGAACAGAAGCTGGGCGAGACTGCCCTGTTTATTTTTTTTGCGGTACCGGGGGTTGAACCCAGGGGTGTTCTACCTCCGCGCTACGCCCCCGGCCCCATTTTTTTATGCTTTATTTTTGAAACCGGGTCTCACGAAGTTGCGGAGGGCCTCACTAGGTAGAGAGAGAGAGAGAGAGAGAGAGAGAGAGAGAGAGAGGAGAGAGGAGAGAGAGAGATAGATTGTGCGCACGCCTGCGCGCATGCGCGCTGAGGTTGGCCGCGAACCCAGATCCTCCGGTCTCCGCCTCCCAAAGTACTGGGATTACAAGCGTGCGACACCACACCCGGCTCTGCCCTGTTTAAATAGTTGTCCTATAACAGAAAAATTGCATGTGAAGAAAGTAGAAAGGTGTTTTCTCAACCATTTTTCTTTATTCCTTCTGATTCTTCCATTCATCATGAAAATGACCATAATTATTCTCAATGGCTACAGTTTTCAGAATTCTAACCCAGCCCCTCTTTCATGAGCATTTCTCTAAAAGCCCCCCATTTTTCCCCTAAAATAGTACAAAACAAAAAATATGTTAACAACTTTTAACCCACTATATAGTGATTTCCTTGGAAGACACAAATCAATCAACAAGTAGTTAATATCTCCAACCTTACAGAGAACTCTCTTTTATGTCTAAAATTTCAGAATAATGAAATAAACTCAGATAAGAAGTTACTTGCACACATCTTAGCTGTTTAAGTCAAATTATGGTATTGACCAATTATGATATTTATTCTTTAAATCTTTGTCACTTTGAAGATCCATATGAAATAGGCTAGGTTCAGGTATGCATGGTAAATTTTTTTTTTTTTTTTTTTTTTGCGGTACCAGGGATTGAACCCAGGGGCGTTCTACCTCTGCGCTACACCCCTGGCCCTATTTTTTATACTTTATTTTGAAACTGGGTCTCACGAAGTTGCGGAGGTCCTCACTAAGTAGAGAGAGAGAGAGAGAGAGAGAGCTGAGGCTGGCCGCGAACCCGGATCCTCCGGTCTCCGCCTCCCAAAGTACTGGGATTACAAGCGTGCGCCACCACGCCCGGCATGGTAAATTTTTTTTTTTTTGCGGTACTGGGGATTGAACCCAGAGGCATTCTACCTCCGAGCTA
>PVJS01024094.1:0-28982 GCA_004027185.1 Glis glis
GTACCGGGGATTGAACCCAGGGGCATTCTACCTCCGCGCTGCACCCCCGGCCCTATTTTTTTATACTTTATTTTGAAACCGGGTCTCACAAAGTTGCGGAGGGCCTCACTAGGTAGAGAGAGAGAGAGACAGAGAGAGAGAGAGACAGAGAGAGAGAGAGACAGAGAGAGAGAGAGACAGGGAGACAGAGAGAGAGAGAGAGAGAGAGAGAGAGCTGAGGCTGGCCGCGAACCCGGATCCTCCAGTCTCCGCCTCCCAAAGTACTGGGATTACAAGCATGCGCCACCATGCCCAGCCTTCTCCATGGCTTCTTGAATAAGGGTGCACCTCACACTCTTGATTGCTCTGCCATCGTGACCTCATGACCCCCAAAGACCCCACCCACTGAGACCATCACACTGGTACTGGTGTCTCATGGCATCCATCTTCCTGCCATACATGAAGCCTCATTGGGCTGGAATTCAAGGACTTCCCACCAACTTCATCCCTCTTTTCTTGGTTACATACCCACTGGCTTCTCACCACCTCAGAGGCCTTCCTCTGGGACTGGGACTTGGGACATACCTTGCTTCTTGATTGCTACTTCTGTGTTTCCCTGGAATCCTTCCAGAATGTTCCCTTCTTTCATCTTGCCATACTCCCTCAGTTCAAGGGAACTTTCCCCACTTCGCTTCTTCGGCTGTGTGAATGCCTGGAGTTGTAAATGGCATGTTTGAAATCAAGGAGGCATGACGACTAAGGAGGAAGTTTGGGGTACCGATGTCTGAGTTATAATCTAGACACACCTGCTGAGGAAATTTCCAGATCACTTAGTGTCACAGAAAGCAAAGGTAGCTAAGAAGATAATGCTCCTACTTCTTCAGGAAAGATTTAGCTCACCAGTGTGTGGGAAAACAAGTCAGAATACCATTCTAACATCCTGCCCTATACCATTTGTTAGAAGGTCCCCTGTCTTAAAAAGAGTTTTTCACTGTCCCTTGGGTTCTACCATTGGTGTTACATTAATTTTCATTAGATGTCATATTAATTTACATTAATTTTCATTGATTAATTTACATTAATTTTCATTAGATTTCTTAAAATTCTACTAACTCTAGAAAGCATTTTTGTCACCCATTTGTGCAAAGAAGATGGAAGAGATTCAGGGAAGTGGGTGTCCCTCTTCATTACTGTAGCCACTGGAAATACATTTGGCCAGGTTCACAGTGGTACTGTGTTAGACAAAGAATCTAGATGCTGAGGTCCTTTTCAGGTGGTGATGAGGCCTGTGGCTTGCTTGCTGTGGGTATTGGCCCATGCTGACTGTATTCACCCCATGTCAAATTGCTCCATTACATTGGAAAGCTTTTCTATCACTAACTTCAGTAATAGCTATATTTTAATTATGACTTTGAGTGCTACAACAGGCACGTCTTTCTGTCTGGTTCTTATACAACACTTTGAAATATTATCTCCACTTTACAGATGCAAGAACCAGGACTCAGAAAGAGTAATGTATTCTATGGTAGCCCATTATTCAGTAGCCCTGGAGGTCATATGTGTGTGTGTGAGTATGTGTGTGTGTGTTTGTGTGCACCCACGCACGTGCTTGCACACACATGCTGGGGAGGAGGGGTCAGAAGACTGAGTTTATTATGAAACTATTTTTTTGCTATAGCACATAGTTTGTCATTAGGCTTTCTAGAGTTTACTAAGTCTCTGGCTCGAATGCTCACTTGAAATCCTCCCATGACAATGATTTCCTTTCTCATATTCTTTTTTTCCCCAACAGTTCATGTTTGGGAAACAACTTCTTATTTACAAGGTGATTCCTGGTAATCCTATTAAAATGTGACTTTTGATTTGTTTGACAATGCATTTGTTTTACCATGGCTACTCAGGGGTTGTGTTTTCTCTTGGGGTAAATGTATAAATACAGAAGAAATTACGATGTTGGAACCATTGTTTCTCCAGTCTTGGGTTCTGTAGCTCTTCTGCTTCTATAGGAAATATAGTGATTGAATGTCCACTACTGAAATGAGATACAAGAGAATTTTTGTTGTTCTTCTTCAGTTGGAACCCAACATGTGGGAATTTTCTATGTATTAAACTGTCTACCACCCTGCTACGGATCGCTGAGCAGCCCGTAGAGAAAAGTGAAAACAGGTAGAATTAGAATGAACCAGCAAGGCCAAGAATTCCTTAAATTTACATGCAATCTACAGAGCAGGGTTACTGTAAAAGGAGTCTATTCGAAGGGTGTTCTGATAAATCTGGCGTGTGCTTCCACCACTGCCCACAGACTTTAGGGACTAGCTCTTCCTGTTTCCAGACCTGACCTCTCCGACCCTCATTGCTTCTTAAGTGTGATGCTCATACCTTCCTAAGGGAATAGGCTAAATCAAAGATCACTTGAGATTACCTTCAGTATGGGAAAAACAGGTATGTCACAAGTAGACCCGTGTCTGAATGATGACGAATTGATTGTCGATCCCATCTGGGTGCCAGTTCATCCATCTGGCAACTCGCCTTAGTTGGCTTCGGACAGCAGAGAGATCTTAGATTACGATTTATAAGAATGATTATGCGCACCAGGCTTGCCGGTTTACAAAGTGCTCATGTATTTTGTCTTATTTAATACTCACAGCAATCCCTTAAAAGTGATTGCATTAGCCTTAGTAAAAGAAACTGAGTTTCAAGGAAATTGATAGCCCATGAGCAAAGACTCAGTACTTCTACTACCCCATCCTGTGACCCTTTGGTGTGATAGTTCTCCTTCCTATTGCTCCCTTCCCCCGACCCCTTGGCCTCTCTCCCTTTTTCCCTTTCCCTCTCTTTCTATTCCTTTCTGTGTCTAAATACCATTCTAAATTTAAGACAGTTTAAGGGTCCTGTGTTGGGGCCCTTTGCATAGGATTTCATTTGAATATAGCATTAACAGTTGAAAAACAGGAAAGCATGTCTGAACAAAAAGATGTTATCCGTAGAACAGTAGTTTCCAGCCTGTGTGCCTTGTGTCCTCAGGTGGATTTGGAGTATATCAAGGATAGGATGGACCCTGGGCTTTGCATGAAACAATCTACTCAGTAGACTCTGGAAGGAATCCGTAGTTATATCTGACTTTTATCTACACAATTTGCTTTCAAATATGCAAATATGCACGCATGCTTTTGTGGTTAATAAAAAGCAAAAAATTGCAAACAAATAAGTGATTTCATAATATTGGGGTTTTTTTTCCATTTAGGCAATAAAAACATGTGTAAGTATAATTGTTAGAGTTGGGATAACATGAAATGTTCTCTATTGTTCAATAGAAGAGCTTGCTAACAAATGTGACTTATAAGGGAGCTTGACTGCAGGAAGTAAAGAGCTTTCTAAATGGTACAGTTGCTCAGTGACTCCAGGGCTGAATCCCCAGCAGACCTTGGGGAAAGCACATTGAGAAAAGAGATCAACGCAAAAGTCAACCAACCAGCATTCAGCTCGTCAAGAAATGTTACTGACTACATCCTCTGAAGTTCAGTAGCTCTGTTACCTTAGGTCAACTACCTTAGGTAAACGATGTAGTAACTTTAAACCATAGTTTCTGCTTCTTCAAAATGGAGCAATAATTGTACAGAGCTCACAGAGCTGTACTGCTAGTGAAGCGCTCACTTTAGTGCCTGGATGATAGAGTGTTAGCTCTTACCACTAGTACAAAAATTCTAGTACTACTAGTATGAATGTCTCCTTCCTTTCCCCCCTTTTCCAACTTCTCCCTCTGCCTCGTTTTCCTCTTTTTCCTTCTCACTGACCCTGTGCTAGGCAAGAAAGTTAAAGATATGCTAAGAAGCCATCTATTCTTTCTGGATGCTCTCAGCCTAGTGGAAAGAGACCGACCAGAACCTCAGCATGCCGGTGTGTAAGACAGGAGAGACAGTGGGATTTCCAGACAGAACACAGGGATCCATCAAGAGCTTGTGTCACAAAGCCAGGTTAGATCCAGGTGCTGTTGACATATTTCATCGCAAAAGGTCACTAGAAATCCTCATGGAAACACAGGTTAAACTAGCAAACAATTACATTGAAGAAATTCTTTGTCTAGCTCATCTTCTCTCTTGCCAGAGCCCCTTACAAGGTCTTTTCAGAAACAAAACAAAAGCAAAATTTACTCAGATGCCTATAAGAAGCTCCGATGCCTATAAGAATCTCCAATGCCTATAAGAATCTCCAAATCCTCAAATGACTAGAGAATCATTCTGCATTGCAGACCAAAACATTCTTTACACAGCCTGCCAGAATGTGGGGACAGGGATATTTTGGAGTTAGGGATTTTCAAAAAGAATCCTGGGCAGCTTTTTACTCAGGCAAAAAGAGAATTTCTTGATTAGTTAGGTAGTCAGGACCTGAACATGGTTATGGACAGGGATACACTTGCCTCAGGTTCAAAAAAATTTAAAGGGATTACCTCCAATATTGGTAAGCAAAGCCAATAAAATTTTGAAGCAATGTTTTAAAAAAATGTAATGCAAAACAATGAAAAATGTGTCCAGTTTTTAAATAAACAGCAGATAAGTGACTCTTTACTTAAAATGACTCCTGTTGCCTCAGAGTCCCCATGGTTGGCCTGGTCCTATTACCCATCCTGTTTCTCTCCCTGAGGAGGGGAGAAAATAATGAATGTAAGAAATAATCCTTTTTTCTGCATTTAGTTCGTGGCAAGCACATTGCAAATACTACCTCACATCTAACAGTAAAATGCAAAGAGGATTAACCCCGCTTTAAAGAAAAGAAAAACTGGGGTTCAATAAGGGTGAGTTGCCTTGGTTGGCTAGGATAGTGTGGAGATAGAATTCTAACTCAGATGCACCTAAACCATTGCCTGTGACCTTTCCATAGTATTCCAGATCTACTCAGTCTCCGGCACTGCCCGGCTGGGTTCTTGTCAAATGGCAGTAAATTAGTCAGATGTGCATAACAGCACACACAGACCCAGACTGGGTGGCCTAACTAAAAGGCATTTATTTTCTCACAGTTTTAAAGGCTGAAAATCTAAAATTAAGGTGGGTGTTGGCAGGGTTGGTTCCTCCTTGGCTTGCTGAAGGCCAACTTCTATCTCTGTGCTTGCATGGTGTCCTCTATGCTTACACATCCCTGGTGTCTCTTCCTCTTCTTGTAAGGACCAGTCCTACTGGATCAGGGCCTACCATTAGGACCTCTGTTAACCTTAATTATCCCCCTAAAAGCCCTGTCTCCCTATCTCCAAAAGCAGTTATATTGAGTGTTCAAGGTTCAACTTATGAATTCATGGGAGGACACAATTTAGTGCATAATGGACTGTTACCATGCTTTGGGACTCTGTTACTAAAGCTATCAGAGAAAATGCCCATATCCCTACCCTCAGAACTTATAATAGATTTGAGGCACTCAAGATTCACATGATAGAGTAATCATACCATAAAGTCAACTATAGAAACTACAGTTATGAAATACAAACTAAATAAAGGCAGTGAATTTGCTGTTTTCTTTTTTAGGATAGTCCTTGGTGTGTGCATACACACATGTACACACACACATATAGTGAATATATGTGTACATATATGTATGTGTATGTATATATATGTGTGTATATGTGTAGGTCAACAGAAAGAGAGATTGAGGAAGCTTTGAGGAAGCAAAAGAATTTTTCTAGCCAGGAAATGAAGCAAGAAAAACATTTGAGCTGGCCTTGAAATCTGAGCAGAACATCAGCAGGTCAAGAAAGAAGTGTATTTCTAATAGGAGACATTGTGCCAAGTTTTAAGGTAGGAAGGCCCAGGCTACCTGGGACAAGAACCAGTAGTCAGGTTTGGCAGAGGCTGAGACAGAGGCTGCAGGGAGGGGAGGGAAAGCTATACCCAGATCAAGGTACCACGTAAAAGCTAAGGTAAAACTCTAGGACTTCATGGTGGCGCACGCTTGTAATCCCAGTACTTTGGGAGGCGGAGACCGGAGGATCCGAGTTCGAGGCCAACCTCATCGCGTATGCGCGGGCGCACGTGATTTATCTCTCTTCTCTCCTCTCTCCTCTCTCTCCTCTCTCTCTCTCTCTCTCTCTCTCTCCGTGTCCCTCTCTCTCTCTCTCCCTAGTTAGGCCCTCTGCAACTTCGTGAGACCCGGTTTCAAAAATAAAGCATAAAAAAATAGGGCCGGGGGGGTAGCGCGGAGGTAGAACGCCCCTGCGTTCAATCCCTGGTACCGAAAAAAAAACAAAAAAAAAAACCTCTAGGACTTCATTCCTCTGGGCAGATGCCTCCCAGGCCCCTGAATGAAAGGTTTTATGGACCAGAAATCACATGGTGTCATAGGAAGTTCATGAGATTAATGGCTGAGCTTACTAGAATTTTAGTCTTCTTTTATACACTTGCATCAGTTATCTGTTGCTGCATATCAAATTACCTCCCCAAACATAGTGACTTAACACAGATTTATTATCTTTGTGGGTCAGGCATGGCTTAGCTGAACTAAGATTTCTGCTTCAGGGTCTTTCACAATGGTACAATCAGGATGTAGGCCAGGCCTATGGTCTCATTTGAAGGCTCAAATGGGGAAGGATCCACTTCCAAGGCTGCTTGTATAGTGAGTGGCAGGATTCAGGTCCTTACCAGTTGTTGAACTGAGATTTCATTGCTTCCCTTGAGGCTGGTGGGAGGCCACCCAACTTTCCCAACCACATGGGTTTCTACACAAGGCAGCTCCCCACATGGCCACCTGCTTCATCCAAGCCAGGGAGTGAGTCTCTGAGCAGTGGGAGTCACAGACTTTGGTAGCCTAATCACAGATGTGATATTCCACATCCATTTTGCCATATTCTACTCAACAGAAGCAAGCTACCAGGGCCCTCCCAAGTGCAACAGGAGGGGGTTGCACAAGGGTGCAAGTTCCAGGAAAGAGGCAAAGACCATTGTGAATCTTCTCAGAAGTTGCTGCTTACCATGGCTTTCTCTAGGGCGGCATATCAGGATCTTGGGGTAGAGATTGTTATGTTTAACAGAAAAGGGAAGAAGTAAAAAACTGTCAAGAGTGGATACCCCTCTGATATCCCTCATGGTGGCTTCAGGGTTGGGGAATGGGCAGACTCAGACTCCCTGTTTCCTGCAGGGAAGTGCATTATACCCATGCTTCTACCTATACTCTAAGATTGGCCAGATTGCTCTCATCTGGAGATAAAGAGGCTCCTGAGACCTAGGACCTATCTTTCCCTCTATACCCTAAGTGCCTAGGAGGGTGATAGGCACATGGTGTTATCATCATCACAGTTTGCTGGATGAATTGGTTGATGAGTGACATTCTTCTAGATACCCGTTGTTATACACACAGCCTAGATTTTGCACTGGGGCAGAAGGTCCTGGTATTGACCCAGATCTGCAGGTGCCTCTGCTCTTCAGTGCCCACCAAGAACCCTGTCTGTTCCTGAGGGAAAGGGGCTGCATCTGCCAGCCAGTCTTCAAATGCTTGTTGGGTGTTTCTAAATGATTACTTTTTAAGTCCACATTTCACAACTAAAACGATTCCATTGTGTTCTGAAGTCTCCTTAATTGAATGTTCTCTTTGTCAACCCAATAAACTGCTAGTTTTGCAATATGATTCCCCTGGCACCTTTCCTGGGAGGTTCAATGTGAGAAATTCATTCGCATAACCACAAATATAGTAGCAAACTCTTGTCAGTTAGCTCAGTTCTGTCGATTGATCAACTTCTACATGCCAATCACTGTGCCAGGGACTAGCACAGGATGGTAGATGCTATATGAATTTGTGGTATCATGACAGAAGCTCTCTAACATGGCACTGTTTCCTCAGCTAAGGTTTTTGTTGTTGTTGGCGTTGTTGATCCTTATCACATTCTTTCTGGGGCCATGAATCAACATGATTTTCTTACATATGTGAAGACACCCAAATTAGAGAGAGAAATGTGCCAAGTTAAAGATAGCCACACATCTCTGATGCTCTTTCCACTAGGAGTAAAGCTGTCCGCCACCCCTTGAACCTGGACTGGACTGAGACTGCTTGGACCAATAGAAGATGGCAGATATGACACATGGCCAGCTCTATGTCTCACCTTGGAGAGGTAGAAGCTTCTGCCTTAGTCTCTTGGAGCCCTGATCTGGCAAGCAATAAGTTAAACCAACTATGCTGCTGGGAAAACCACAGAGAAGGGCCCAAGAGCATGTGAAGAGGAAGAGGAACCCTGCAGAGCCCAACCCTCTGACCAACCCTGATGAGAACTTGGCATGTGAATGAAGCTATCTCATTGCCCCCAGACTGTACAAGCAGCTGACAGAATAGCACCAGATGAACTGCAGGCTGCTGAGATGCAGGCTGCCTCATGCAATCATGAGATTAAGAAGGGATCAATTACATCCGTAAGAATTGGGTTAGTTTTTCACTCAGCAATAGATAACTGGAACAGGGTAGTTAGTTTAGTTATATTATGTACTCTGTGAGCCAATTCCTCCAAGAAGCCTTACCCAGAGGAGTCCAAACAAATTCCTATAGTGACCTATAGTAAGATGATATTTATTAAATAAAGGTTGAATGAATCCCAAGTCCTACTTCTCCGGACACATCTCCTTTCCTGATGAGCGTAGCATCATTCAATGATGTTTTTATAAGGAATTACAATTACTCTGTCATGTTGTCGGAGGTGAACTTTTCTCCTCAGTGGCTCAGGAGCTCCCCGGGGACAAGGACCATATCTTCTCTTCTTCTCTTTTCTGTGCCACCATATTGCTTCAGGGTGTGGGGTTCATAAGCATGTGAGACAATAAAATCCATTAAGAACATAATGATTTCTTTTGGCCGATGTGCTTTAGAGCTCGTTCACTCCTTAGAAGAGACCTCGACAGTGATTCAGGGCACCTTATGTGCATTTTTGCTCAGTCACTGATTTTCTAAGTGCCTGTGGTCACGTTCATTGATCTCACCAGCCCTCAGTTGCCTCGTCTGTGAAATAGGGACATTAGATTACATGACACTCAAGTCCCTCCCATCTTGGCCCTCAGGATTCCAACAAAGAATTTGTTCAGTCCTTCATTTTTCAAACTTCATAGCTCAGCCACTATGGAAAACTGCACTAGGACATGGAAGGCAACACTGTTTCTCCAAGAGTTAAGACAGCAACTTCTTTTCTTGAGGGATTTAAATGAATCCAGATAATGTAAGATGGCTCCCCCCTCCCAACTCTAGTAAATTCAACTTTTTACAGATAATACTTTCACATGGAAGGAGGCACAATAGTTGTCACAGGAGTGAGAAGAGATGAGTTGCTGCCGGATAGCACAGAGCTCGCTCCCCCAGAAATCCTTTCATGATTTCCAGAAAACACTGATCCTGCAGTAATAATAACTAATATCTTAATTGCTATAAATGCAGCTTTATTTCCTGCCACTTTGTGCCACACATTAGATTCTCTAGTAAGAATGCTCATGCTTTTCATTGGAAAAAAAATACCCTTCTCATCTCCATAAAACTTGCTGATCATTCAAGATTCATCTTGGGCACCAGCTCAATTAGGAACTCTTGTGCTGAGCTAAGAGTCTCTCCATGAGCATAGCTCTATCTCAGCCATGCCATACTTTATTGAAATAATTCCTGCATCTTCCTATTTTCATCATGATAGTTCACTGAAAATACGGATTGCATTTACTCGTGGGTGCATATACACAGCTGAGACAGTGCCTGTACGTTATACACGACTAGGTCTTGTGTGCTATGTTATAGTTGATAAAGGACTGTCATCCCTGCTGAACAGTGGAACTGAGGCTCCAAGAGGAAGGTGACTTTCTTAAAATTACTCTGCCATAGGGCGACCCTCTTACAGAGGCTTGCTAATGTTCTTCTCCACATCCAGAGAGTGTGGGGGGCTTCTCCCTGGTCTGGAGAGAGAGAAAGAGCTCAAGCCCTGTCCTCCCTGTGGATACATAGCCTTTGTTTTCCGTGTCTGGGAAATGCCCCAGGATTCCCTGCTGCGTTACCCTGGGAGACTATTGCTCAATCCCAACAGCTGTGCTGGAGAAAAAGAAAAAAGCAGACATTCTGCGTGTATCCTACATACAATGCAATAGTGAACCAAGGCTTGCTAATGAGAGAGAACTCTCATTGTGCAGCCACTTTCCAGTGAGGTCTAGCTCTTAATTTTCAGTGGGCGTAGCAGGAAGCACTACTGTAAAAAATAAAACATATATATTGCTAATACTGTTGCTATATAAAACAATATTTGGCCAAGGTGGTTAAAGATATGATTCAGTCCTTGTTCATCAGGTTGCTAAATATTATTCAGTGAATGTAGTCACCATATGGTATAACTGAGTTTTCTTGGGAGGCCAGGTAAAATAGTGTGTTGGAAATGGAATTTGAAATTGTGCGTATCTCTGGCGGATTGAGTCTGGGTGAAGCTGCAGACTGCTAATTGCCTTAAGCCCTCATGCAAAGACCAAAATGCACAGGGAAAATGGAAATGGTGTACCCTTGCATGCATCTCTCCACGAGGTCGGTTTTGCTCAGAAACTGATGGCGAGTGGGCAGAACCACACATCTAGACACAGATGCAATCTTTGAAGAAAAATGTGTGTGGGCAAGTACAGTACCAGCTGGGAAAGTCTAAGTGACTGAAACCCATGACTCAGAAATCTTCAATTGCCTTAAAATTAATGAAGCTCTGTAGAGATGACTCAGTTCATTCATGTCCTTAACTCACAGGCTCAACAGCTTACAGAAGTGGCTATTGTCCAAAGTCTGGAAGATCAGATGCCAGCGAGGAAATGGGTCCCACACTGGAGGGTTTTCTGGGTGTAGGTACCCGACGCTTGGGCTCAAGGGGCAGGTGAGCAGGCTCTCACCCTTCCCAGGGGATGAGCGACCTCAGGCAAGAGACGTAATCTCTGGGCCCAAGTTTCTGTCCCTATAAAATGAAAAAGATTGTATTTCTAAATGTTCATCACTGTTCCTATTCTGATTAGTCAGGGTCCCCATAAGAAACAGAATTTCCCCCACATGTTTCAAATGAAGAGATTTTAATTCAGGGACTGTGAGCAGATATGTGTGCCAGGTTAAAAGAACAAATAAGGAAGAGTAAGCACCAGAGACTAGTAAAACTAGGCAACCATTACCACCCCCCTGACCAAAATGACAAAGGGAAAACGATGTCATTGGAGCCCTGTGAGAACCAGAACTCTGGAGTGCATATACACAGCTGAGACGGTGCTGGGGGATCCACAGTCCTGGGGAGGGGAGCTCCTACCAGACAACAGAGCTCTAGAAGGAGGGACCTGAGGAGACTCTTATCCCAGCCATGGCACCACTCTTTGGTTGAGCCCAGGGGGATGCCATCCAGGGAGGGAGCCCAGACGAAGCTCCCACAGGGCTTGGCTTCCTGTGACACAGAGCAGAGCAAAGGAGGGTAGAGAATGAATCTGAAGTGGGTGAAGACAGAGAAAGACTAGGGCATAGCCTATGCCTTTATAAATGTTAGTATGCATCTGTGCGGGGAAAAATAGTAGAACATAATCCCTCTCCAACCCTCCTAAAAAAAGCTGAAGGATGATTCTCAAGTAACAGAGATCCAGAGGATGAGGGTCAGATTTGACTTATTTCTTTAAACCCTCAGGATCTATCACAAGGTCAGTCCCACAGGTAACCAGGAAATATTTGTTAAATTCAAGTCTGATCACAAGTCAACGTTTATGAACCTCTACTTGTCCGTAGGGTAGGATGCATTGGTGAATGCCCAGTGAATATCTGTTGAATCAATAATGAATATGTAGGTCCAAAACAAATTATGTAATCTTTCGAATGAAAGGTTCTGCAGGCCTCAGGGAAAGGCTTGGAATTTTAGTTCCCTTCCTCGTTTTGAATATGATTTATGGTCGTCATTGCACAATCTGTGTAAATTTCTTGGACTATGACAACGGCCCTTTCGTGTGAAGCAATAAGTTAATAAGCAGGGAAAGTCCTGAAAGAGACATTTTCTGCCAGTGGTCAGTGTTGAGGAGTTTCGCAAATGGGAGTGTTCACAGAAGCAGAATGTCTAACACGTTCAAATCCTCGTGAAATCACTGCCTGATGTGTTGATGCACTAAGCAAGGGTCTTTATGGTCTGACAGGCCAAGTACGGACACCTGGCTCCACTGTCCCTCAGCTCTCTGACTTCAGACAAGTACTTCAGCTGGTGAGCCTCAGTTTCCCGTTGATGCCTGTCCCAGGGTCAGTGTAAGAAACGAGTGAAGTTGATGTATGTCCAGTTCCTTGTAAAGAGCCTGGCATATAACCGAAGTTCACCTCCTCACAGCTCCGTCTTTCCAGTGGAGCCATTCAGTTTCACAGAATTGATATAACATGGAAGAGATTAAGGAAGGGAAAAGATGATTAAAGATGTTTTCTGTATTCCTGAACCTTTTTTTTTTTTTTGCGGTACCAGGGATAGAACCCAGGGGCGTTCTACCTCCGCGCTACACCCCCGGCCCTATTTTTTTATGCTTTATTTTGAAACCGGGTCTCACAAAGTTGCGGAGGGCCTCACTAGATAGAGAGAGAGAGAGAGACAGGGAGAGATAGAGTGAGATAGAGAGAGCTGAGGCTGGCCGCGAACCCGGATCCTCCGGTCTCCGCCTCCCAAAATACTGGGATTACAAGCGTGCGCCACCACGCCCGGCCCTGAACCTTTTTTTTTTTTTGAAGAAAGGTCACTTCTTTTATGAAGGAAATAACCCTATACATGAAAGAAACATAAGAAATGGTAAAATTTACAGACCATATCTCAATTATCACTTATTTTTCCTACTTAGGAACTCATGCTCATTTTTTTGGTATTCACTGGACTCCGGTGGCAAATACTCCTGTTTGCCCAGTCATTCTCCCACACTTCTATGATGGTCAATTTCCCTCCAAAGAGGCTGAAGTTCCAGATAATTATTTCCCAGTCTTCTGTGTAAATAATCAAGGTCATGTGACACAGTCCAGACCAATGGAACTTAGGGGAAGTACACTTGGGAAATTTTGGAGTAAGATGCTCCTCTTTAGGAAAAGAAAGAGGCTGATAGGGAGAAGCCCCACACCTGCTTTTTATTTCTTGTGTGAGGATGCGATGCTTATGTCTTGGGCAGTCTCTGGAGACCAGAGACAGAAAACCAAGAGAAGAGGGGAGAAGCGACTCAGAGACCTGGTGTAATTGAGCTATAAAACAACCAAACTCCTATCTCCCTAATTCTTGTGCATAGAGATTCATTTACAAACACTTATTGTTCATGCCACACGAAGTCATGTGTTCTGCCTGAAAAACTCTCTTTAGAATTCTTCTGGGAGAATAATTGACTTCCTATGTCCCTGTCTCTTCTCTCCAACAGATTATTAAAAACCTGGAAATCAGAAACCACAGGTCAGGTGACTTCGATCCCACCATCCTTTTACTCATGCATCTGATCCAATACACCATTTTTTATTTATTCCATATGTATTGATCCCATGTGTGCAGATTTTTTATTCCACTGGCTGATGTCTGCTAGCCTCAGGACCCTGCTTTAATGTTATGACCTGAAGGAAGTCTTCCTGGGGCCCTCACACTTGGGTAATGCCCTTCTCTTGTGCATCCTTAACAGTCAGTCATTACATCCCTTTTCACACCTATCATGTTATATTGAAATAACTTATTTACCTATTTATCTTTCCAAATATCATACTCTATATCCCCGAGTTTCATTTCCATGGATTCAACCAACATTGGATCAAAAATATTGAGTTCTGGGGAGGGGAGAGTGAGGGTATAATAAGGGTGGATGGATATGACTGATGCATACTGTATACATCTATGAAAATATCACGGTGCATCCTATTAATCTGGACAAGTATTTGTAAATAAAAATATTATTTTTGTGTGGAACTGGGGATTGAACCCAGGGGTATACTACCACTGGTCTACACCCCAGCCCTATTTTTATTTTTATTTTTAGTTTGATACAGGGTCTTGCTGAGTTGTTGGAGGTCTTGATAAGTTGCTGAGGCTGGCCTCACAGCTGCAATCCTCCTGTCTCAGATCACATGCATTACCTTAACATACAGAGGCACAACATATTCTTCTCTTTAGTATTCACTGGACTCAGATGGCAGATATTCTTGTTTGCTTAGCCAACAGCCGTTGTCCCACACTTCTATGATGGTCAATTCCATTTCCTTCCATAGAGGTTGAAATGCCAGATACTTATTTCCCAGGCTTCCATGTGAATAAGTAAGGCCATGTACTGGAATTACAGGCATGCACCATCAAGCCCGGCTACAAATATGATTTTTAATTGCATCTGTGCTGAACATGTCCAGACTTCTGTTCCTTGTCATCATTCCCTAAAAATACGGTATAACAACTTTTTACATGCATTCACATTTTTTTTTTGCAGTACTAGAGATTGAACCCAGGGGCATTCTACATCTTAGCTATACCCCCAGCCCTTTTTTATTCTTTATTTTGTAATGGGGTCTCACTAAGTTGCAGAAGGGCTCACAAGTTGCTGAGGTTGGCCGCGAACCTGCGATCCTCCTGTCTCAGCCTTCTGAATACTGGGATTACAAGTGTGCGCCATTTTCATAGGCATTACGACTAATCTAGAGATGATTTAAAGTATATGGGAGGATGTGCATAGGTAATATGCAGACACTATGCCATTTCACAATAAAGAACTTCAGCAGCTATAGATTTTGGTAATCACCTAGGTGCTAGAGACAATGCCTGATGGATATTCATGGAAGGCTGTATACTTCTTCTAAACGCAGAAACTGATCAATAACCCCCTCTCTCTCCTCCTCCTCCTTTTCTCCCCATCCTCATTCTTCTCCTTCCATTCTTCCTGCTTCTTTTCTTTTCTTTTGTATCGTTAGGGTCTAGGAAAGTTCTTGGCCATCAATATGTATTAAAAACTCTTTGTAGACTAGAATTGAAGTGGGTACCATGGGAAATATAGAAGAATCATAAGTTGGTAATAAGGGTAAAACTGTGCCCTTTAACTTTTCATTCCTAGTGAATGACCCAGAGAAAGTGCTTAGTAAATGTTTGCTGAATGAAAAAATTGTACTGAAGGAGAATATGTTTTATTGAAGTGACAAAATTGACCTAAGAACAATTTTAGATATGAGTCAGTGCTATCTTGTATAACATTAGGTAATAGTGATGTTTCATAAATATGTATTGGATAAATAATTTATATTCGTAATGCATCCAGAATTTAAAATGTAAAGTTTTGTACATTGGAAAGCATGGTTCTCTCCTGATTTTTTTCTCCAAATTAGATACCTTATATTTCTGCCTCATTTTGTGACTAATTTTTTTCCCTGATGTTTTAAGATATCAACTTCATTGTACAAAGTACCCATATCTAAAATGGGTCATCTTTTGGAATCTTTGTCTTATTTTCTTGTACCTTGCCAGAGTGCCACAGTTTTGGTTGGTGTGCATGTGTATGCATACCCTTGTCTTCTGTTTACTCCCAATGTTTTCCAGTAATACTTAGATATTTAAAGATCCAGACAAACCTTGAGCTCAAATGTTAAGCATCGCAAATATCTCAAAATTATATTTTTAAATTTGAGATAGTATTTAAATATGTGGATTTTTGAGAGGCAGCGTGGCACAGTGAATAGAAACATTGTCTTGCAGTTGAATGCCCAGAACTAAAGAAATAACTTTACGATTTTGTAGCCTGTGAGCCTGACTTTTTCATTAGTTTGTTTTCAGGATTAAATGATGCAGTATAAAGCTTGAAAAAGGGAAACATGGCTCCTATTTATTTTGTCTATATAAAGGTGGAGGGAACTGTACGATTGGTCTGTCCTCCTCATGGAAAACTTAGCAAATCAAATGAAATGATATAGGGAGAAGTGTTTTCTAAAATAAAAAGGCTCACGACCATGTGAAGACTGGTTACAGAGCTCACAAACGCTGAGATTGGGAACTCGAAGGCCAAGTCGTGAGGATTGCATGAATGTGTTATTACTGGAGTTTTAGTCTTCAAATTGCCTTCATTTTAGCTGCAATATTGTGGGGAGTCTAGAGCATAAAACCTTTGGAATCTGTGTGGTTTATGATTTGGAAATATATTCTAGGACCCAAAGACACATGCGTGACTCATGCATGGCCGCATTAAGTGGACCTCCGCATCCTTGTGTGAGCTATTTTTAAGAGCACTGATGAAGTGTTTTGAAGCGTTGATGGTTTAGCCTCCAAAAAAGATAGAAATGACTAATAGCAGTACCTGGTAGGGAAGTACACTCTTACCACGCATGACTCACGGCTTATAGAAAACGCTTTGTGGCATGTCTATTTGCTGGGCACGACTCACATTCACCTTGAACAATGAGGAAAGACTGAAATCCCCTGGTTATGGTGCCAGAAACTAATCATAAATTTCTCCAAAACTATTTGCAACCATTTCATTCTGACATTGTGTAGTTTCATCCTCTAGCAAATACCTTGAGATACGTCACTATTTCCCAGGGCGATATTTGAACAGGTCACGTAAGGTATTGTTTTAAAGCCAACTTCAAATTTACTCTTCAAACCAAAGTATATTTTGGGACTGCAAGGAGGGCACTAAAAAGAATTAATGTTACATGTTTTTCTTGATGTTTTTAATTTATTGACTCATTTCATGATATAGATGAACCTACATGATCATTCTACTCAAAACTACTTTCAAAATTAAAATTCTTTTGTAAAATCTGAAAAATTTAAACAATATGTATCCAGGTACATAGAAGCAAATGTTAAAAGTTGTTTTTATTGATTATCTGAAATACAAAAGATAACCTAGGATGAATAATTAGTCTTGGAATATATGGACTTTAAATAATTTCTTAGCTATTTATGTCTCCAAAATTATGTGACAATATTCTTCTGAAAATGTTTTTAGCATAATCTTATTTTGTTTAATAAAAATGTCTCCAGTTCTCTTTAGACTCTCATTGTAAAGTTAATAAATTTGAGATTTGACACATACAACTGACTCCCTATAGACCATATATTTTTTAACTGTAGAAACCTTCTCTATGCATGCTGAAGTAATCGACAGGATCAGAACAAATTCTGCTTATGGGGAGCATATTATTAGTAATTTTCTTCATATTGAAAAGTGTAAGTATTTCACATCAGATATTGGCCCAGTCCCCAACTTTGACTTCATTTAGAGCACCCGTCTCCCTTCAATATTTCATTAGAACTTGTACATCATTGTTCATTTCTTCTCTTGGTTTTGTAGTGGAAAAATCTTAATGTACTCTCATTTGCTGGCTTTGTTTTTAATAATTGCAACTTGATAAGAGATTCAAAAACAGCAAGATTTTTTTTTTAAGAGAGAGGCTACATTCCTTTTGTGGAATACTTTCATTAACGATTCCCAAACAATTATGAAGAAAATATAACCAAATGGAGAGGCCTATTTGCAAAAAGTTTACTGGCATTGTGGGGCACTTAGTTTGATTTATAGAGAAGTTCTGGATAAATCAACATTTCTAAAATCTGATTGAAGAAGAGCAAAAATTTAAACATATATGTACATATATAAATATATTTGTATAGATTGATAAATTATTTTTAGTACTCAACATCAGTTTTGTCAAAAAATTTAAAGCTTAATTACTAAAGGTATGCATACATGTGTGGCATATATATGCATGTGTATTTATCTATACATTTCTAAAATGACAGCTTTTAGGCTGACTGGTAGATTACTGCAGCTTCTCTGAATGCTATTATTAATTATGTTTGTCTCACAACCAATTCCAATAATAGTTCTATACCATAGATTTCTTAATATTTAGGTTACATTGTAAAAACAAATAATTTGATCTTTAATGTTGAATTTTTTTTTTTTTTTTTTTTGCGGTACCAGGGATTGGACCCAGGGGCATTCTACCTCTGAGCTACACCCCCGGCTCTATTTTTATACTTTATTTTGAAACCAGGTCTCACGAAGTTGTGGAGGGCCTCACTAGGTAGAGAGAGAGAGAGAGAGAGAGAGAGAGAGAGAGAAAGAGAGAGAGAGAGAGAGAGAGACAGGGAGAGAGAGAGAGCTGAGGCTGGCTGCAAACCCGGATCCTCCGGTCTCCGCCTCCCAAAGTGCTGGGATTTCAAGCGTGCGCCACCACGCCCAGCTTAATGTTGAAATTTTAAATTGAATTTTCAGTTCATGTTAACATTTGCATGCCTTTATTTTGATTCCATGAAATGAAAAAAGAGTCATTATTGAAATTAATCTTATTTTTTATCTGAATTATTTTGTTTTGTTTTGGTGCTGGGTATTGAATCCAGGGGCATTCTATCTCTGAGCTACATCCCTGTCTTTATTTTATTTATTTATTTACTTATTTATTTATTTTGAAACAGGGTTCCGGTAAGTAGCTGAGGCTGGCCTTGAACCTGTGATCCTCCTGTCTCAGCCTCCCAAGTACTGGGATTACAGGCATGTGTCATCATGCCCGGCTGAATTATTTTGTTTTTTTAACAAAACTAAAATCATTCTTTATCCAGGCATGGTGGCACACACTTGTAATCCCAGTACTTGGGAGGCTGAGACAGGAGGATCACAGGTTCAAGGCCAGCCTCAGCAATTTAGCGAGACCCTCAGTAACTTAACAAGACCCTGTTTCAAAATAAAAAATAAAATAGGGCTGGGGGGATAGCACAGAGGTAGAATTACCCTGAGTTCAATCCCTAGTACCACAAGCAACAACAACAACAAAAACAGAAAACAAAATTAAAAAAACACTTTGGCGCAGAATTCTCAGATTATTTCCTGGACTTAATTCATATATGTCTAACCTACATTTTATTTATTTCCTAAACACCTCTCCAACCAACTGGTGGTTTCAGAATTGTGTGAAGCTTGTGCGCTTCAATATGACCCTCACAGATCTACTAACGCCTCATTGGGCAAAGCAAAGAACATGGCCGATTCCAGAATCAAAAGGTAGAGAGGAAGTCTGCACATGGCAGTAGAGAGAAAAAATAATGTTTTTAATAGTAACCTAAACTCCTGCATAGGTAATTTCCCAGGAAGCCCCAGTTAAGAGTTTTAATCCTCATTCAGTGGATTACTCTGACGCACTATCTTTTTTGTGATATTCTTTACAACACATCCGACATCCACAAACATATTTCTTGTTCAATCATCATGGTTGTATGAGATGGGCGTATTATTATTTCTAATTTGCTAATGAAGATACTCAGGAATCAAGGACTTAACCCCTAACCACAGAGCTAATGGACGACAGATGACATTCCTCAGGTCTGAGTGACCTCCCAGCCTCTCCTCTAACTCTTCTGCTAAAATGTTCCATCTAATTATTTGGCACACAGCAATTGCTTTCCGGACGGTTGCTGGAGGTCCTGCTAGCATCTTGGAACACATAATCATTCTCATCTGAGCAGAATATAATTATTGATATAATTTTGAGCTGCTGTAATTTCATCCCACTAAAAAGTCACAGCATGAATCTGAAATACCAGGAAGACTTTAGGGCTAAAGAAAACAAAATGTCTAGAAAAAAACTGCCATCTGTACAGAATTCAAGAAGCCTCTGTGTGTGCTCATTACACCCTGTCATCTTGCTTCTGTTCAATTTGTTCCTCAGGTAACTCCAGCGACTCATGGGGTTGGCACAATGGTGTGCCCTAGGCCCTCAGTTGGTTTACAGCTTATGCCTAACTACGTGTTGTATTATTTATTTTACTTTGCAACATACATGCAGACAGTATTTCTCCTCTCAATTACCTAAGTAAGTACCTCCTCCAGGTATATCTTATTCCTACTGAGAGTAGCAACCAGGGCTCCTCCCTACCACATACCTCTGGGACCAAGGATGCTACCTTAGAACTCTGCATAGAGGAAGGAATGGGTTTAAGGACAGGAATTGGAACACTAGAGGCCAATAAATAGATTGCTGAGGGGCAAAAGGGTTCTGAAGGAAAAGAAGCAAGTCAGGACCATACATAGCATCAACTATAGAACTGGGAGCTTGCTGGGACCTTAGCATCTACTCCAAACTTTTCTCTTGAGAATTGAAGAAATAAAAGGCAGCAAATTAATGATTCCAAGGAAATTAAAGCAAAGGCAAAAGCTAACCACCACTGCTAGCCCTAGGTAATGGTCACTTTGATGTACCAACTTGACTAGGTTATGGTGCCCAGTTGTCTAGTCAATACTAGTATAGATGTTGTTAAGATAGTACTGTGTGGGTATGACTGTTATCTATAATTGGTGTCTTGAAGAAAAGGAGATTGTTCTCCCTCATGTGAGTGGGCCTCATCCAATCAACTGAAGGCCTTAAGAGCAAAAACAAAGGTTCCCTGGAGAACCTCAAGACTACAGCATAGATAGCTTGCTGTTGTCTGGAAAGATAACTGCCACATGTTAACCATGGATGGAAAATTCAGGAAGGATTGTATGCTGTAAACCACACAGTTGAACAGATATCTCACTCTTTCTCCTTACACATGGAGGCATATACACGTGCATGCACATGTGCGTACACACATACATACACACACACACATCACACACACACACACACACTTCCTATTGGTTCTGTTTCTCTGGAGACCCCTGGGTGATATATATTTTGGTATTGAGAGTGGGGTGTCTATACTAAATATCTACAAATGCAGAAGTAGCTTTGGGATTGGGTAATGAGTAGAGGCCAGAAGGATTCTGAAGCACAGGGTAGAAAAAGCCTAGATTGCCTAGAAGAGACTGTCAATAGAAATGTGGATGGAATCTGGAGAGAACGCACATGGAGACACACACAGATGGCCATGTAATGACACGCCAAGATAGGACTGATGAGGCCACAAGGCCGGGGATGTCTGGGTGACCAGAAACAGAAAAATGCAGGAAGGATCCTCTACAGAGGCTTTGGAAGTAGCATGACCCTGCCTAAACCATGACTTTTGTACTTTTGGCCTCCAGAACTGAGAGAGAATAAATTTCTATTGTTTTAAGCCACCCAGTTGAGGCACTTTGTTATAGCAGCCTTAAGATACTAATACATCTGGGTTTTACTATGATTCTGGAGCAGTGGTAGACTCTAGGGCTACAAACTACAAAAAAAAATAGTTTATGCTTCTTATTATGGTATTTATAATATTATAATCATGAGCTGGTCTACCATGAAATAACTGGGCGCAGGGAAAGAGTTCAAACAGCAGGCTGCTACCATTGTTGGATACCAGCTCTCTTGAATGGACAGTCCTGACGATATGTGCTAGGGGCTCAAAGGACCAGATCTGTGTGGACTAGAAAGGATAAAAGAGGTTTCCTGGAGGAATTATTGTCTTGCTTTTGTCTGGAAATATAGCTGCCACTTGGGTGGACAGAAAGTAGTAAGGAACACATTCCAGACACACAGCCTTTGAAAGCAAAGACATGGTGGCTTGGATGGATAAGCTACTATTAAGCTCCTACTGTGTATTTTGTCTTAATGAACTGTCAAGCAGACCCCAAAGGTGGTTATTTTTCCCCCTTTACAAAGATGAGGACATCAAGATTCAAAGACGCATCCAAAGTCATCAGGTTGGGAAGAGGCAGAGCCTCCTTGACCAAAGCTCATACATAGTCATACATGGTGAAGGCAAAATCAAAGTTCTCTGCTGAGAATGCTTGGGAAAAGCTGTTTCTTTTCCTTAGATTTGTACCACCTGCCCTTTTGGTAGGTTAATAAGCATGGTAGATTTGTTTAAAGATAGAATAAAAAAGTAAAATATTATCAAGTCCTAGGCTACTTATGAAGCATTTTAATAGTTTGATGATGATGTCTAATATATATGTGTCATTAAATTTCAATGTGCAAATGTATATCTAGATACAGATATGTCTTCGACTTGTGCTAGGAACCTAGAAATTGCAAAAGTGTGGCTGACAAGTACTGAGCTTTGCGACATGCTCTGTGTTAGATCTTTTTGTCATCCGAACACATCTCTGAAGTAGGTATAGTCATGAGCCACCTAAACATATCTTGGTAAGAGATGGACGGCAGGTGTGGTGGTGGGCACATGAGACTATGTTGTCTATTGACACTGTGGCCATCTTAGTACATTCTCTGATGATCGAAGGATGACAAAATCGTCTAGCTCCGTACTCTTCCATATGTGGCCCTATCATTATCCACACATGACTGTACTACTGTCCACATTTTATAGGAAGGAACCTAAGTCTAATACTCAAGAGCTTGCTACAGTGGCTTAGCAGAGCTCAGTGGAATAAACGTTTACATTCAAGACCATTGAAAGCCAACATCCATTCTTTCAACCACTTGTTACTCTCCCTTTTGAGGATACAGTAGGCGCTTAATAAATAAATGGATTATTTAAAAGTAACATAGACTTAGACACACTTTTATGGATGACTTGGGGTGAGGTTTTATTCTTGGATTTTATATGTCTATCTTTTTTTGGAGGATAAGCTATTCTTTTATTTCAGCAACTAAAACACTTTTTTTGTGGTAATGAGGATTGAACCCAGAGGCATTCTACCTTCAAGCTACACCCCCAGCCCTATTTTTTAATTCTTTATTTTTAAACAGGGTCTCACTAAGTTGTGGAGGGCCTCACTAAGTAGCTGAGGCTAGCTGCGAACCTGCGATCCTCCTGTCTCAGCCTCCCAAGTACTCCCGGCTCTAAAACATATTTTAAAACAACTTATCTAGACATGTATTTCTATCTTTAAAAAGCAACCGTTAGATTAGGAAACCGCTCGTGTCCTTCCAGTAGTGCCTATCTGTCTTCCTAGGTATGTTTAAATATTCCATTATCTGATTAATTTCAAAACATGAAAACTCTTTGATTAATTCAGAGATCACATATAGCATGTAGAACACACTTCCATGTTATGGAGAGTCTCTTGTCCTTTCATTTAGCTTATTCACCCATTTTTATCTCAGCTTCTACCTTCAGTAGCCACCCCTCTACCCCTGTCCCGCCAGCCCTGCTTCCCCCTCTGCCTCTAACACACCCAAGGTCACTCCTGTCAGTCTCTGCTTTGTGACTCCTAGGCTGAAACCACAAGGAAGAAGTTCCCCAAGCTGCACTGAGAATTTAAAAACTAGGGAGAAACAAAGAACGGAGAAAGGTAAACCATGTAAAAAGAGTTGAGGGTTAAAACAGTCATGCAAATCCATGGTTGCAAAAGGTGAACTACATCTCTGAGAGCTTCCCAATGGCCACTTTTTCTAGCTGACAGCAGAGGGGTTTAATGGAGCCCTCTAATTTCATACACATAGAGGCAATTTGCCACAAAGGTTCAGCTGGAGCAAGACAGTGAGTCTGGGCTTGATGTTGTCTGTTGGAGCAGACCTATTTCCCTGTCAGGCAGAGACCTGGCTGTGCTGGGACAAACTAGACGAGTCCTGAGCTCAGTGTGGCTCTGGTGTCCGCCTGTGAAGTCAGGAGCAGAGACTGCCTGCTGTGCCCTTCAGTGTGTTAGAGGCAGAGCGGGAAGCAGGGCCGGTGCGGACAGGAGTGGAGCCGTGGCTACTGCAGGTAAAGCTGAGACTTCTCATCTAAAACCAAATTGTCGAGCCACAGGGGTTGACTGAGAACTGGAGCCAAAGCAGATGAAGCCAAATGGGAATTGCGAAACCTGGAAAGAAGGCAGAAGAGAAGCCGAAGCTCCGCAGGCAAACCCGAGCTGGATGGAACAATTCCAGAGGGGAAATGTGGGTGACAGCGGTGTCCTGCTGGTTGTCACCACATGGACTTGCAGCCATGCGGGGTGCCACTGGGGAGCTGGAGCAGGAGGGACCCTAGACGGGACTGGCAAAGTGTCCATCAGCCTCTCCGGAGCCGCAGACAAGCAGGTCCCTTCAGGAGCTGCCTGGAAGCCAGATCTTCTGCCTGGCCCTCGCCACTTCCAAATAGATTCACCAGAAGCCTCGGCAATGGATTTAGAATTCAGATGGAGACTGAAAACTCCCTCAGCGTCGGGCTTTGAATAAATAGAGAGGGATCAGCCTTTGCTTTCAAGATATGGCCTATTTGGCCCAAATAGGCCTGTGCTCACAGGGACAGATACTACAACCTGTCTCCTGCACAGCCAGGGCACCTGTTTGTCATTCTGACCTGACCTTGCAAATGGGGGCATTCAGGGTTCCTGCTTGGGTGTTAAATTGCAGCCCAGAGGGCCCTCTCTGCATGACAATGCATGAGCTTGCCTTTCTTTGTCCAAATGCAAAACTCCTGCACTCCCTAACAGCTGTATTTCTACCACAGTCCCTCAGAGAGCAGTAACTCATAGAAATTGAGTCAGGGTTGGCAGGGGCCCCGGTGGGATGGCTCCCACATCTGCATGATCTTCCTCTCCCTCTTCCTCATGCTATTTGTCGTTTAAAATATTTTGCAAGCTGTAAAGCACTAGTAAAAATATCAATTAATGTGATTTACTCATTCATTGAACAGGCATTTGTGGAGTTCCTCGTATGTGCCAGAGACTCAGCTAAGTGTCAGCGAAACAGATAAGACATGATCACAGTTCTCAACTCAGAGTAAGACATGATCACAGTTCTCAACTGCAGAGGGTCCAAGAAGAGAGAGCATGCAAGTCCAGTCAGCTCTCTGTATCTGCAAGTTCTGCATCTCTCTGCAGATCCAACCAACCTTGGATTGAGAATACTAAAAAAAAAATTGCATCTGTGCTGAACATGTGCAGACTTTTTGCTTGTCATGATTTCTTAAACAATATAGATTGCAACTACTTACAAAACATTTATATTATATTGATATTATAGGTAATCTATTTAAAGCATAGGGAGTACGTGCAAATACCATGTCATTTCTTTTCTTTTTTTTTAACCATGCCATTTTCTATAAGGGACTGGAGCATCCACCTTTTTCCAGGGGTCCGTGAACTCATCTTCCATGGATACTGGGTAATACCTAGCTAGAAGTCATCGCAAAACTCTGCAGAACAAACCAAGATTGCTGCCTGGAGCCCTGAGCCCCAGCCCCACCCAGGGGCAAGAAGCAGATGGAGAGTCTAAAGGAAGAGGATAGGTAAAGGAGTTTCCTGAACTGAGTGTTGAAAAAAAGAGTTCAAGTCAATTTGTGGGGCAGGAGGCATTATGGGTAGGAAGAACAGCAGGAGCAAAAGTCCTGAGACAAGAGGAAGCCTGTTGTGGGCAAGGGGGCTCTGAACAGGTCAGGGGATCTCAGATTCCTGCGCACAGGAGAGAGAACCCAATGACTACTCTCTAAGGATAGCAACAGGCCTCGATGGCTCATAGAATAGGTGATGGAGAGACACTCACTGGTGTTCAGCAGGATGGTTGTGTGTATGAGTGTTTTCTTTTCTCTATTGCTTATTATTTTACTTTTTTTTTTTTTTCAGAAAGAACACTCAGGCCACACCAGAGGGTCCTCCCCCTCTGGATGGGGATGTGAATGAACTGGGGAAAAAAAATGCTTCTGCCTGGACACCACTCTAGATGTGATGACGCAGGACCCCACAGTCTAGTGCTCAAGTGATTCTGTCCTAAGTCAGGAGGGAGGCCTGGGCAGAGCATGATGGGAGATGCAGGAGGCAGGGTCGAGGGTCAGGACTAATGGATGAGCCCAGATGTAGTCTGTGTGATAACATGCCCCAAAAGTAATTTTTTTAGTCTCATTTTCTACCCTAAAATTAAACTCCCTGCCCTTATTGCCCCTAGGACAACGCCTCGCAGCCCGCAGCCACAGCTCTGGGCTCCGGCCCACCCGTGCAGACTGGACTTCCAGTGCTTGTGTGTCATTTCCGCCCAGATCAGCCGTCGACCCCCGCCTGGGTGCTCAGCCCACGCCCCTAGACCTACCCCCTTGCTTCTAAATAAGGAAAATTTACTATGATTGGTTGATTTAGAACATACCCCCGGGAACTCTGCTTGCTCTCTATAAAAGGGAACGGTGAACTGTACAAGAGGCTGCCATTTTTTGACTTGCTGGAGAGTGGTGGCCCCGCGGTAATAAATGCTTCCCCCCTTATCTGAGTCTGGTCTCGGACCCTTTGTCCTAAACATGGGGTACAACAGTTCTGCAGTGTCACGGGACACATTAGTCTGTTGCTGGGACTTGGTGCACTACTACCCACCCTCTGGAGTGGGCATGGGGGCATGAGGTGACCCCGGGTAGGACGGCCACACGCTGCTCTCAGGGCTGGGTGTCTATTGCTCTGTCCTCCCCCCCGGCTGCATTAGAACGCATGATGGAGTCTGACACCTCCCTTGGAGCTCTGGGCTTGTCTGCGCAAGCCAGGATTGACTCTTGCTTTCAGGATAAGACCTAGATGGGAGAGGGGCTCATGCAAGCCACACTTCACCACAGCCTGAGTGCTGAGCTCTTACGAAAAGCACGAACCCGGAGTCCTGCAGCTCAGTGGGCTCTCCATACCATCGCTGACCTAGCACCTAGGGATTTGCTTCATGTCTTGGCTTCCTCTGCATCCTCAAAGATGAACCATCACAAACTGGGGGCTTGAACAGCAGAATTTTATCACCTCCAGGGATGGGTGGAGAGGACTCGTGAGGATGTGAACATCTGTCCAGGACCCTCCTCAGCATCAGGGTGGCTGATCACCATGGTGTTCTGTGGCTGGTGGCTGCCTAACTCAGGCCCTCACATGGCCTTCTCCCTGTGACCTAATTTTCCCCTTTCCGTAAGCACACTGATCGTATTGGATGAGGGCTCACTCCAAGCAAATCATTTTAATTTGATTTGATTACCACTTCAATAACCCTATCTCCAAATAAGGCTACATGTTCCAAGCTACTTACACATATGAATGAGGGGAGCATAATTTAATTCATAATAACTTGGAATAAAAAACAAATCTCTATAATTATTTCTACCCAGTTTTTGGAACATTGGATGCCAAACTCTGTGCACCATCTTACGAATCCTCCCCAAACACGGGTCAACTGATAGTACCGACCTTAGTTTGGAAATGAAAACTGCAGAGTGAGGGACAGCGGCCTGGATCCCTAACAGGAAGTTAAAGGCAGAGCCTTTACAACCCAGGTGGACCCACCCCGTGCTATGCATTACGTTCAGTTCCCTCCCATAAAGGATGGGGCAAGTCTGACTCAACCCTAAAGCCCATTCCGGTTTGTGCGCTCTGTATTTTTGTAGGGGAAAGAGTGAAAGCCTGGTTTGGCTTTGCCATTCTCAAGAAAAAGCAAGTCCTCAGGACTCAGGAAAGGTGCGCATGTGTTGAATTAGTAACAGGATCCCGGAGTGCCAGCTGTCTCTCTTTATTCATAGCTTTTCAGAGCTGGAGGTACAGTACAGTGCAGGAGGAGGAGGAGGTAAGAGGAGGACAGGAGATTGTGTAATTCTTACAGGAAGACAGCCAACGAGAAAAGGAAAAATGTAAGCAGCGTCGGCACACAGGCGACTGTGCAGAAGTGAGATGAATGTTCCGCTGTGTCCTGAAATGGTCATGGAGCCCAGGACTGGGGGACGGGTTGCCTTTTGCAGTGCGGTTGGAAGCATGATCTAGACTTCATAAATTCTTTGCTGCTCAGCTCAGCTCAGCTCTGAAGAAAGATACACAGAGAAGCCGGTTAGGCTGCGTACTCATTCACACAGACAGTCCGTGCTCTACAGGGGCGCAGAGACCACGGGGCTGCAGCCCCCAAAGAGACACCTGATTCTACCTGCAGAGAAAAGCAGAAGCAGCTTAGGAAAAGCTGAGGGCAGGCTACACAGCAAGACTGGGGCAGGGCCCGGAGTCAGGAAGGCTTTTAAGGGAACATGATGGCAGAATCTTTGAGATACAAGGTGAAGTGGGGGAGGCAACCACAGGAGCAAAGTCTCTCCTGTGCAAAACACACAGGGCGGCCAGCACCCCTGGGCATCTGAACTATGGCTAACTGTGGCTTCTGATGGGGTGAATAGTGCCAAGCTTCGCTTTGAGGAAGGGTTAAGACACACACTTGCCTAGCCTCTTCCCCTTAAATCTCAGGGACTGGAATATATTGTATGATCCCTCCAAATCTGCAGTGGTGGTGCACGCCTGTAATCCTAGTGCTTGGGAGACTGGGATGGGAGGATGGCAGGTTCATGGACAGCCTCTGCAGCTTAACCAGGCCCTCTGCAACTTAGTGAAACCCTGTTTAAAATAAACAAATAAAATAAAATAACGCTGAGGGTATAGCTCAGAGGTAGAATGCTTCTGGGTTCAACCCCCAGTACCCCCCCGCCACACACACACACACACACACACACACACACACACACACACATACACACACACAAATAATAATAAATAATAATAATAATAATAATAATATGATCTTGCCAACATTGCAATTGTGTATCAACACAATAGGCTTAGAGTCGCCAAACTTATACTTAGCTGAATGGGAATCAAAAAAATCAAAGCACTTTAAGGAAAGGATTAATTATTAAGAACATATCTATTAAAGCTTAGCACTTAGGAGAGAGCTGCAAATTGGTTCTGAAGAGAGCACCAAAGAGAAGCTGGCCACACTCGGTGGGTGCTGGTGTCATGACATCTGCCAAGTGTCAGCTGACCCAGGTAGTGAGGAGAGAAGTTCACTCACCCCCTGCTATTAACATTCCTCCACTAGCTTCTTCTGAGAACACCCAAAGTTTAGCCAAACATTAGGGAACATATCCTGCTGCTGCAAAGTTGTATGTACTGTGTCTTCCTGCTGATAAAATGAGGCTGTTTGTGAAAGTAGCAAGGGCAGAAATTCAGAAAAAGAGATCTGTTGTTCATATAAATAACCTCCCCTGTACTGGGTGATGCTGGAAGAGATAGCAGATAAAACAAACGCATCATGCGGATATGCTTTTTCCTTGGAATAAAAGCCTGTTTGTTTTTTTTTTGAGGTACCGGGGATTGAACGCAGGGGCGTTCTACCTCCGCGCTACAGCCCCGGCCCTATTTTTTATACTTTATTTTGAAACCGGGTCTCACGAAGTTGCGGAGGGCCTCACTAAGTAGAGAGAGAGAGAGAGAGAG
>PVJS01024095.1:0-29003 GCA_004027185.1 Glis glis
TGGTGGCGCACGCTTGTAATCCCAGTACTTGGGAGGCGGAGACCGGAGGATCCGGGTTCGCGGCCAGCCTCAGCTACTTAGTGAGGCCCTCTGCAACTTAGTGAGACCCGGTTTCAAAATAAAGAATAAAAAATAGGGCCGGGGGCGTAGCGCGGAGGTAGAATGCCCCTGGGTTCAATCCCCGGTACCGCAAAAAAAAAAAAAAAAAAGATACAGGAAATGACTTTCCTCTTCTGAAAATTGGGGAGAATAACACCTGACTTTTTTGGGGTTATGTTGAGCTGAGGTGAGATCATAGATACAGAAACAGCAGCCCGGGCCTGGCCCATTCAGGTTGCTCCATAAATGCCGTTGCGGAATTCAAGGCTTAATAGACAACTCTGCACATCAGTCGATTTTTTTTCCTTTGGATCATTTGATGCACTTTTCCCCATTCAGTTTTGTCTTTAATCAATATAAAAGAACGAGCCGGGCGTGGTGGCGCACGCTTATAATCCCAGTACTTGGGAGGCTGAGACAGGAGGATCCGGGTTCGCGGCCAGCCTCAGCTACTTAGTGAGGCCCTCTGCAACTTCGTGAGACCCTGTTTCAAAATAAAGAATAAAAAATAGGGCTGGGGGTGTAGCTTGGAGGTAGAACACCTCTGGGTTCAATCCCCGGTACTGCAAAAAAAAATAAAAAATTAAAAATACAACCACTATATCATTATCCCACCAAAAAAAAAGTCACTGTAATTCATTTTTCTTTTTTTCTCTTCTTTCTTTCTTTTTTTTTTTTTTTCCTTTTTGTACTGGGGATTGAACCCAGGGGCATTCTACCTCTGAGTTTTACCTTCAGTCCTTTTCTAGTCTGAAACAGGGTCTCACTGAATTGCTGAGGCTGGCCTCCAACCTGCACTCCTCTTGTCTCAGTCTCCCAAGTCCTAGGATTACAGGCATGTGCTGCTGCACCTGACCACTATAATTCTTTTCTTTTTTTTTTAGTGCTACTGGGAATTGAACCCAGGGGCATTCTACCTCTGGCCACACCCCCAGCCCTATTTCATTTTTTATTTTGAAACAGGGTCTCACTAAGTTGCAGAGGGTCTCATTCACTAAGTTGCTGAGGCTGGCCATGAACCTGCAATCCTCCTATCTCAGCCTCCCTAGTATTGGGATTACAGGCGTGTGCCACCACGCCTGGCACTATAATTACTTAATAACATCCACTATCCAGCCGTGTTCACCCTCACAAATGTCCAACTTGTTTTTTTTTTTTTGGTTGGGATCCAGATTTAATTAAAGTCCACACATTGTCATTTATTACCAATTAATCCTTTTTAAAAAAATTGTCAGATACTGGGCGTGGTGGTGCACGCTTGTAATCCCAGTACTTGGGAGGCTGAGACCAGAGGATCTGGGTTTGCAGCCAGTCTCAGCTACTTAGTGAGGCCCTTTGCAACTTAGTGAGACCCTGTTTCAAAATAAAGAATAAAAAATAGGGCTGGGGGTGTAGCTCGGAGGTAGAATGCCCCTGGGTTCAATCCCCAGTACCGCAAAAAAAAAAACATTGGCAGATAATTTACATATTTATGGGGTATAGTGTGACAATTCCATACATATATACAATGTGTAATGATCAAATCAGGGTAATTAGCATTTCCCTGTCCTTAAACATTTATCATTTCTTTGTTGAGAAGCTTCAAACTCCTCTTTTCTAATTTTTTAAAATAAAATATATAGTAAATTGTCATGACCTCTAGTTACCCTGATGAGACCTTATTCTTCTCTGCGACTGCATTTGGAGCTGGCTGTCCACCCTGCTCCAACCGCTTTCTGCTGCCCTCCCAGCCTCCAGCAAGAGCTTTTCTACTCTCCGCTCTTCTGTGAAATCAACGATGTTAGCTTCCATACATGAGTGAGAACATGTGATATTTGTTTTTCTCACACATTGTGATTTTAACTCAAGTCTTATTTATTTATTCACTTATTTGGTACTGGGGATTGAACCCAGGGGCATTCTAGGTTCAATACCTCTGAACGATATCCCCAACCCTTTTTTTTTTGAAATGGGGTCTTGCTAAGTCACTGAGGGTCTTGCTAAATTGCTGAGGCTGGCCTTGAACCTGCAATCCTCCTGTCTCAGCCTCCTAAGTAGTGAAATTATAGGCTTAACTTTTGAGTTTCTTTTCATCTATGGGTTGCCTCCTTTTCTCATCGATAGGGGGTAAGGAGAGGCTAAAGCAGAGACCCACTTCTGAGAGTCTCCCTCCGTCTTCCTTTACCAAGGGAGCCTGGGGATCTTGCTCACCGCTCCCTTCCCGAGCCTCCCTGAGCAGTGAACGAAAGGGAGGCGAAGCCCTCTGCTCCCCTCTGCAGCAAGCCAGGACAGCAGGCGCTGGGGGAGGCACTGGCGGGGCGCAACGCCTGGGGCGCGGGGAGCCCTCCAACCAATGGCGTTTCTTATAGGAACTTCACGGCCATCTTCTACCCTTTCTATGGCAACTGCTACATCTTCAACTGGGGGATGACGGAGAAGGCGCTCCCTACCGCCAACCCCGGGACTGAATTTGGTGAGTCTTGGTTCATCCAGGGGCCAGAGCCTGAGGCTTTAAGCGCTCCACCACCCGGGGCTCAAAGGCCGGCTGCTGTTGGGGGCAGAACTCAGGGTTGGACCCAGGCCTGGGCAGAGAGCAGCGGCCACTAGTGAGTCTGCCCTATGCCGGGAGAGGCAGGCCAGGGGCTTTCGCACCGTTCCTGGGGTCGGGGCTGGTGTCCCCATTTGGCTGATGAGCAAAGTAAGGATTTGGAAGCAACACAGCTTTGCAGTCAAGAGCCCACGCTCCTGTGCCCAGGTCTAATCTCAGCTCCACCTCTTACCTACGCAGAGCCTCAGTTTCCCCATCCAGGAAACAGTGTATGGTAGCACTGCTCAGCACAGCAGTAGCGTAAGCCTCGTGAGTCACCGTGATGTCGTGTGAGTAAGGCTCTTCCCTGTGCCCGGGAAGCAGACACGGCCGACCGAGGCTGGGGACTCTGAGAAGTTTCTCAGCAACTTGCCCGAGATCACCCAGTCGTACGTGACACTTGCCCTCAGTCTCTGCATATACAGTTCTTGGAGAGAATCCCAGACAGACAGACAGAGGGGAAGGAGTGGAGGGAAGCGAGGAAGGGGCCGTGATTGGTGACAGATGCGCTTCCTGGAGGCTGACACACTGGCCTGTCCCCTAGAGAAAGGCGGGTGGCCTCGGCCTGGCTGGGGCTTTGAGGTCTGCGAGGGTGAGAGCCACACCCAGTGGGAGCGAATCCTTCCTCCCGCCCCTCAGGCTGTGACCTCCCCACCACTGACAGGCAGGTTGTCATTCAGTGACCACTGGGGCTGCTGGCCACAAGGGGGACGGCAGGCTGGCCACCTTCACCAGGCCCTTGGGAAAATCAGTCACCACGGTGCTGGTCTACCCGCTTCACCGAGGCAGATAACTACACTGAAGAGCCGGCCACCTATGTCAGAACCCAGCGGCCCTACCGGGCGTGGTGGCGCACGCTTGTAATCCCAGTACTTGGGAGGCTGAGACCGGAGGATCCGGGTTCGCGGCCAGCCTCGGCTACTTAGTGAGGCCCTCCGCAACTTAGTGAGTTGTGTATAAATAAATAAATAAAGTATAAATAAATAAATGCTTTATTTCAAAATAAAGTATAAAAAATAGGGCTGGGGGTAAAGCCTGGAGGTAGACCACCCCTGGGTTCAATCCCTGGTACCACAAAAAAAAAAAGAACCCAGTGGCCCCACCTCCTCTCCGGGTGATCTTGGAGCAGTTCCTTCACCTCTCTGTGCCTCGGTTTGCTCATCTGTAAAATGGAAATAAATAACCACAGTACCCATCTCACGAGACCGTGTATAATAAAGCACTCCCGGCCACTCCGGGCAGGTAGCAAGTGCTCAGTGCATGCGCCCTAAGCCGCACACGCCTCCAGGGCCCTCAGCTCAGGACTGTGGCGTGGGCCCTCCGGAAGGGAGCCGGTGAGAGGGGAAGGAAGACCAATGTAAGAAAACGATCACATCGGCGAGGCAGCTATTGGCAAGGACAGTTCTAGAGCTGGGGGAGGGCATAACAAAGACCCTGAGACCCTAGGCATGGGCAGTCAGGAAGCTTCCGGAGGAAGGGGCGCCAGGGCTGAGAGCTGAAGGAGGAGCGGGGTTCGGGGCATGTTCCCGAACAAGAGAAGAGCGTCTCCAGGGGCCCAGCAGTGGGAAGGAGCCTGGAGCCCAGAGGGACAGAATGGGGGAGGCATGGGAGGTGGGTGGGGTGACGGGGCGGGTTGGGTGGCGCTGTGCCTCCAAGATCTACCTGCTGGGCAGAAAAGAGACTCCCGGAAACAGCCCAAGGAGGCCATGAAGGTGGCTTTGGAGAAAGGCAGGAAACCTCTAGGGTCTGGTTTTTGCAAACTGGGGCCGTCTTCTCGGCAGGCCTGGAGGACCCCTTGCCGGAGGTGCTTGGACAAGCAGGGGTGGGTCTCCCCTCGGCTCCGAGAGCGAGTTCAGGCAGCCCTCGCCCCACCTTCCCCACAGGTCTGAAGTTGGTCCTGGACATAGGCCAGGAGGACTACGTGCCCTTCCTGGCGTCCACGGCCGGGGCCCGGCTGATGCTGCACGAACAGAGGACGTACCCCTTCATCAGAGAGGAGGGCATCTACGCCATGTCGGGGACAGAGACGTCCATCGGGGTGCTGGTGGTACTGCTGGAGCCCAAGGAGGGGTGGAGGGTGGAGGCCCACCTGTCCAGGGCTGATGTTCCCTGGACTGAGAGGAAGGGATCTGGGTCCCCAGCTCCAATCTTCCCTCCTGGTCCACTTCTGCCCTGGGGGAAACCGCAGCAGGGCAGCCCTGCTGCACAGAGCTTCCCAAACTTACTGGCTTACTACCCCCTTTGCAGAAAAAAAAGTTGCTTAGAGACCCCCCTGGGTGCCTCCATTACTCTGTTATTTTTTTGGTACTGGCGATTGAGCCCAGGGGCATTCTACCTCTGAACTACACCCCAACCCTTTTTAAATTTTTTATTATTTTGAAATCAGGGTCTCATTAAGTCGTGGGTCTCCCTAAGTTGCCAAGGGCCTCCCTAAGTTGCTGAGGCTGGCCTTGAACCTGTGATCCTCCTGTCCCAGCCTCCCAAGTACTGAGATTACAGGCATCCACCACCACTCCCAACTCTGCTCACTTATTTTTATTCAATGGCCCCCAGTTGCACCTGAGGATACTACCACCCCCTGGATGGGTCCAGCACCCTGGGGCGGTAACACCACCCCCACCCCCCACCCCATTCCCGGGGCGGTATCGCCCACTTTGGGAATCTGTGCCAAGTCTGGGAGAGGTTGAACCCTCTGTCGCCCCCTCTGGCGACTTCTGGGAACTACAGCTCCTCCCCTTTCTGCACCCCTGTTCCCCAGCGCTGGGTGGGAGGGAGGAGGGTATGGGGAGTGGGGCTTCCAGGGGGTGACCAGGGGTCACCTTGAGCAACCTCTTTGGACACAGGACAAGCTGCAGCGCATGGGCGAGCCCTACAGCCTGTGCACTGTGAACGGCTCCGACGTCGCTGTTCAAAACCTCTACAGCAGCTACAATACAACCTACTCCATCCAGGTGGGCCGGCTGCGGGGACCTCCTGACCCTGGGGTCTCTGGCTGCATCTCCAGCCTCGGGTCTCTGGGAGGGCTGGCCCTGGGTCTCTGGGAGGGCTGGCCTCGGGTCTCTGGGAGGGCTGGCCCTGGGTCTCTGGGAGGGCTGGCCCCGGGTCTCTGGGAGGGCTGGCCCTGGGTCTCTGGGAGGGCTGGCCCTGGGTCTCTGGGAGGGCTGGCCCCGGGCGAGGCTGGCTCCGCTGGATTTTTGGAGGTGGCCACAGGACCCCCTGGGGCTACAGAGCCAGTATGGTTCTCCTATTCTTACCAGGGTCCCCAGGGCTGACCACCATCCTGGGAATGCAGGATTATAAGAGATCTTGCTCCAGAGTCTCCCAAGAAGAAATCAAACAAAAACTAAACCAAAACAGAAAAACAATGGCAAACATTCTGGAGCTCTCGTTGTGGGAGATACTGTGCTAAGGGTGTGCATTCATTACATCACCATTTGGTCACTTCCCCCTTCCCCGGGCAATAATATACTAATAATAGCAGCATTTATTAATATGCACATCAAGACAGACTTACCACATGCTAGGCAGGCGCTGTTGCAAGTATTTTATATGCATTACATCATTTTAATCCTCACAACAATCTGAGGATATGGATGCTATTATCATTCCTACTTAAGGAATGAGGAAATTGAGATTTATAGACCCTGGTCTGAATGCCTCATCGATTTACCTGGGAAGTCCCTCTTTGTATCTGCTGTCAACCTCCCTTGCTGTAGCTGGAGGCTTCCCTCTTGTCTTGATTTCCAGGCTGAGCCTAGAACCGTCTGTCCCCGGCCCTAGTCTCACTGGAAATCACAGACTGGATCTTTCCAAAGATGGCAAAAATGACCATTTGCTATCTCTGCCCAGTCTGTGTCGGCAGATAAAGAAACTGAGGCAAACATCGATGTCTCCATGTCGATTCAGCTGTTTCCCTTTGGCTTTGGTCACAAGAAATTGACTCTCCCCCTCGCCTCCCCTCCTGCCCAGCTGCCCCACTCCACACTCTGGCTGGCCGCTTGGCCACCGCCAGTCCCGAGGGGCTTCTATCTGCCATGGAGGATTCTGGGAATCTTCCGAGCTTCTGCAGGGATGGACAGGCAGGCAGGCAGTGCGGGAAATGGGAAACACGAGAAGGAGGCCCCAGCCTCGGAGGCCTCGTTCCTGGAAGACTTCAGCTCCTGCTTCTTCCAGTGTAGTTGCAAAGACCCAGACCTTCTCAGGAGCTCTGCCCACTGACCCGCAGCGGCCGGGGCCTCAGCCTCAGCCACAGGCTGGGGAGGACGCCTGCTCCCCAGATGAGACACGGGTCTGGAAGCGTCCAAGACACTGGCCAAGTCAGAGCCCCTCCTGTGGCCCACGGCCCGCCCTGGCCCCCGCGCTGGCCCCTGGCCATACCATTGGATCTGCCAGCCAGTCCCCCAGCCCCTGCCGGCAGGAACACTCAGGAAGAAGAGAAGGGCAGGCCACGGTGGCCTGGAGGGGCAGGAGAAGGCTCGGGAGCCTTGGAGGGGCTGGCAGAGGCGGAGGGGAGCCCAGGGGAGTCAGGACTTAGGAAAGAGGCCAGGTGAAGAAACACGAACACGGGCTGCTTACCAAGCGCTGAATCCTCTGACCTCAGGTGACTGTCACCCTGTTCCACCATGAGTACGCTGAGGCTCAGAGGTTAATCACTGGCCCTAGGACACATAGCTGGTCCCTGAGTGGACTGAAAGCAGGTCAGAATGACCTGAAAACCCAGTATGATGGGACTCGCTGAGCGGAGACTCAGCACCTCCGGTCCCCAGGGCGGGTGTGCCTGCGTCCCCCTTCTGCGTTCCCCACTAGGGGACATTCGGCAGACCACCCAGCCATTCACTTCCTCTTTGTCAACTCCGGTGGTCAGAGGTCATTCTGCTCCCGCTTTCCCTGGTGTCTCCTCCAGGAAGAAGGAGCCCGCACGCCCGTCCTCCTCGGCCGCCTTTCTGGGCCTTTGTACACAGGGAGCTCCTGAGCAGAGCTGTCCAGGCGTTAGCTCAGGACAAGCCGCTTCTGCCGGTGTCATCGATGGGGCCCTGAGCGGACAGGCCTGGGCTGCTGGGGTCTTGCCTGGGTCTGTCTGTGAGGTTCAGGGACCTGGTATGAGTCCCAAGCGGGGAGGATGGCCACACCCCGACTTCATAGTGAAGGGGCACTCTGCCGGCCCCCCACTCACTTGGCCGGGGCGCTCACTTCTCTGGAGTGGGGACATCGCCCGCCATGTATTTGTTCTTCCCCCACCCCCAGGCCTGTCTTCACTCCTGCTTCCAAGACCACATGATCCACAACTGCAGCTGCGGCCACTACTTGTACCCTCTGCCCCAGGGGGAGAAATACTGCAACAACCAGGACTTCCCTGACTGGGGTGAGCTGGGGTTCTCACCAACTGGGGCCACTGCCCACGTAGGATTTGACCACAGAGGAAAGAGGGAGCTCAGGGCCCCAGATGTGCCCAGCACAGCCCCTCCACACTCCACAGTCCCTCCTGCAGCCCCTGCCCGGGCCTGCCTGCAGGAGCCCAGCACCACCGATTCCGGGAAAGTGCGTGCTTGGAACATGTTGGTGCGAGAGTGACTTTGTCCTCGTGGGCGTGTGTCTGTGTGCCACGTAAATGCCTGCATGTGCAGGAGCCTGGGAACGTGGCTGCTGGAGTCTGCACTCACTTGTGATCTCTAATGCATGTGTAAACGGGCATGTCTGGGATTGTGTCTACGTGCACAGGGGCACCCGGTGACTGCAGTACGTGTCTGCGTGTGTTTCTGCACAGGCACCAGTTGCTTCCAGTGTCTTCATTTGGGCACCCCCGCTTGGTTGCACACGCGTGTGTGTGTGTGTGCACGCGTGTGCGCACACGCATGCGCACGAGGCTGTGTCCATTCCTGGCATGTGTGTCTATGTCTGTGGGACCCCTGGGTCTCTATGGGGTGCCAGACCTGGAGGGGAGAGAGAGGAAGCTGCTGCTGCAATGGTGACCTCCAAGGGCTTGAAACCTGGAGTCACAGGAGGATGGGCCCAGGCCTGAGAGCCCAGTGGCCTGGAATCCAAACAACGGACGTGTCCGCAGCAGAGGGTCCCACCACCTCTTACAGCCACCACAGTGCACGGACAATAAGAGAAGACTTTAAGACGTCTGGTCACTCCTCCCTTTGTACATGACCCCAAAGCCCCATCCGCTGGGCAGGGGTGGGGAGGCCGGCAATGGGAAGCCAAGCTGACCTGCAGAACTGGGTGGGTGAGGCAGGGGTAGGGTGGGGAGCGATGATTCTCCATGACAACCGAGCTTGGATTGAGATGGCCCGTGGCCACCTAACCACAGGGTTTAGGTGACCCAGGGCCGGGAGGGCAGAGCGACAGGGAAGGGGAGGACCCCCGCTCTGGGTCTCTTGACCACTTCCCCCTCTCCCGCCCAGCCTACTGCTACTCGGCCCTGCGGATGAGCGTGGCCCTGAGAGAGACGTGCATTGGCATGTGCAAGGAGTCCTGCAAGTGAGTGTGGCCTGGGGCACGCGGGGCAGGGCATGAGGGACAATGCCTGTGGGATGGCAACAGGGCTGGCTTCTCTCTTCCAGTGACACCCAGTACAAGATGACCATCTCCATGGCTGACTGGCCCTCCGAGGCCTCCGAGGTGAGACGGTGGGCCCCACCTTTGGACTGAGGAAAGGTCTGGAACTTTGGAGAAGGGTCTTTCCCTCCTCTTCCTACTCTTCTTTCTTCCCTCTCTCCTTCCTTCCCTTAATCCTTCCTTCCCCTCCTCCTCTCCTTCCCTCCGTTCTTTCCCTCCCTTCCCCTCCTTCCTTCCTTCCTTCTCTTCACCAACATTCCCCCAGGCACTGAGCCAGGGACACAGCGGTGGGTGAGAAGGACGCAGCCCTGTCCTTGTGGTGCTTATAACAGTCTAGTGGGAGATGGACAATTCACATACACAGAAATAAGATCATTTCAAAGTGAGCCCATGGCTGCGAAGGAAATGAAGAGGATTAAGGGAGAGAGTAGCAGGGAAACCACTTTACACAGAAGGGTCAGGGATGAGCTCTCTAAAAAGGTGACATTTAGGCCGGGCGTGGTGGCGCATGCTTGTAATCCCAGTACTTTGGGAGGCGGAGACTGGAGGATCCGGGTTCGGGGCTAGCCTAAGCTCGCGCATGCGCGCGCACGCGCAAACGTTCTCTCTCCCTCCCTGCCTGTCTCTCTCTCTCTCTCTCTCTCTCTCTCTCTCTCTCTCCTTAGTGAGGCCCTCCGCAACTTCGTGAGACCCGGTTTCAAAATAAAGTATAAAAAATAGGGCCGGGGCGTAGCGCGGAGGTAGAACGCCCCTGCGTTCAATCCCTGGTACCGCAAAAAAAATAAATAAAATAAAATAAAAAGGTGACATTTGCCAGGCATGGTGGCGCATGCTTGTAATCCCAGTACTTGGGAGGCTGAGACCGGAGGATCCGGGTTCGTGGCCAGCCTCAGCTACTTAGTGAGGCCCTCCGCAACTTAGTGAGACCCTGTTTCAAAGTAAAGAATAAAAAAATAGGGCTGGGGGTGTAGCTCGGAGGTAGAATGCCCCTGGGTTTAACCTCCAGTACTGCAAAATAAATAAATAAATAAATAAATAAATAAATAAATAAATAAATAAAATAAAAAGGTGACATTTGAGCTGAAACCCGGAGGCTGCGCTGGCCGGCCATGGGCAAAGCCAGGAAGGCCTCCGGGCAGAGGGGATCAGTGGTGCACAGGCCCGAGGTGGGAAGGAACAGGGGACATGACAGCTGGACTGAATGGAAGATGCCGGGACCCAAGTTCCTCCTCCCCTAACAGCAGTCACAGCGGCCACTGTCACTTCCTCCAGCTTCCCTGTCGCATCCTGTGGTCCCCGGGGGCTTCAGGAAGGCGCGGCTGTGCTCCCCTCTCTGAGGGGGCAGGGGCCACGATTGGGAGGGAATGTGCAGGCGCCATTTTTGTCAGCCGCCTTCTTGGGTTCTAGGACTGGATTCTCCACGTCCTGTCTCAGGAGCGGGACCAGAGCACCAATGTCACCTTGGGCAGGTGAGCCTGGAGTCTGGGCAGGACTGAGGAAGGCAGAAGAGGGGAGGATCCAGAGCCTCGGGGTGGGGTTTGGCCATCGGGCAGCTACCCAGACACCTTCTGCTGCTGGTCAGGTCCAGGAGCAAGCCCCGACGAGCAAGCCTTGGATGTAAGGGTGGAAAGGCGGCCCAGGGGATTCAGGGGCTCCCACCCCCTGAAGGAGGGCATGTTCTTCCCTCCATCACCCATCTTTCTGTTCGCCCATCCATCCATCCACCAACCCACCCTCCATCCATTCGCCCACGAGCCCAGGCACCCGGGGCAGAGAAGGGTGGCCGAGTGGGGGTCCCCTTGTACCTGGGGCGGGGCTTCAGCCCTGTATGGGGAGTTGCTGAATATAGGCTGGGCCTCCCTCTACCTGGGGAGAGGAGAGCTCAGAGTTGATCTCTGGGGCTATCTCAGGCCAGAGTGTCTTTTAGGAAAATGGCATTAAATGGTTGAAAAAGGGGGGGGGTGCAGAGGATGGCGCTGGGCAGAGATACTGCTTGTGGCCCCAAGGCCCAGATGGGCTGGAAAAGCCAGCACGGGCACGAACGTTCAGCTCTGGTTTGGACTTCACCACTCTGGAGGAGGGCCTGCGTGTGCGTGTGCGTGTGCATGTGTGTGTGTGTGTGCGCGTGCGCGTGCGCGTGCGTGTGCGTGTGCGAGCACGTGCGCATGTGTCCTGGGAGGGAGTGCCACAGTCCCACCCCTTCCCACTGCCTCCTCCAGGTCGGGCCTTGTCAAGCTCAACATCTACTTCCAAGAATTCAACTATCGTACCATTGAGGAATCGGCGGCCAATAGTGTGAGTTTGGGAGGCTCCGGGTACCCCAGCCCTGTGCCCTCCTCACCCCTTGCACCCCGAGGGTGGAGATTAGGGAGGTCCCCAAAGCAAGCCTGAGTTATTTCCCAGGCTGCGATGGTCGCCCCCCTCCCTGTTTCTGCCCCCGGCCCCACCACTCAGGATTCCTGGGCCGGGCCCAAGGCAGAAGGCGTACCCACCCCACTGAGCCCCCTCTCGGCTGCCCATTCCCCACAGATTGTCTGGCTGCTCTCGAATCTGGGCGGCCAGTTTGGCTTCTGGATGGGGGGCTCCGTGCTGTGCCTCATCGAGTTTGGGGAGATCATCATCGACTTCCTGTGGATCACCATCATCAAGCTGGTGGGCTTCTCCAAGAGTCTGCGGCAGAAGCGCGCGCAGGCACCCTACGCCGGCCCGCCGCCCACCGTGGCCGAGCTGGTGGAGGCCCACACCAACTTCGGCTTCCAGCCCGACGTGGCCAACCCCGGCTCCCAGGCCGAGGCCTACCCCAATGAGCAGACTCTGCCCATCCCGGGCACCCCGCCCCCCAACTACGACTCCCTGCGCCTGCAGCCGCTGGACACCATGGAGTCGGACAGTGAGGGCGACGCCATCTAGACCTGCCCCTGCCCACCCCTGGTGGCTCAGGAACTTGAAGCCGAGACCATGGCCCAAGGCCTCACTGCATGGCACCCTCTCCAAAGAGCCATGGGTGTCCATGCCCCGGGCCCTTGTCCCTCTGTAGACACCGGCACCAGCTGGCCCGTCCCAGACTGAGGGCTCCATCAGGTCACGGTGTTGGGAGAGGATGCAGGAATTGTGTTCTCACCTGGTACCTGCCCTTTGACCTGGGATGTGACCAGCTGGGCTCCAGAGATTTCTCTCCTGGTGGCAAGCTCCTTCCCTCCCAGTACCCATCACCACTTGCCCCAGAGATAAACAGGCAGGCACCCCGTGCCGCCTGGTCCCCAGAATCAGTGGCCTTATCCGTACTGGCTTTGGCCAAGCTCTGAACAGGTTTAGAAAGGGCAGTGGTGGTGGAGAACAGAGGGGCATCAGGACTCAGCCGGCCATGTGGCACGTGCTTTGTTCTAGAAAATAAAAGTAGAAAACTCCAAGTCAAGCGTGGTTCTCTGTCCTGCTGGGCCGCTGGCGCGTGTGACGCGTGTCTAGGGTTGGAAGGACTTCCGTTCTGGCCGGAGAGCTCAGGTCTCTTAGGTAGTCGAGAGGCATTTCTCTTGTGATTCTTCTAGTTCTTTTCACGTTGTTCCTGAAGCAGAGGACCAATGGCTTTTTCATTGCCACCGAACCTATTTCTTTGGGTTGCAAGAACAGAGAGAAAGAGAGAAACTCGAACTGGCTTAAGCAAGGCGGTCTCAAGCAGCCCAAAGGTTCAGGCTCCCTCTGCTTCCCCAGGCCACCTCTCCTTACATTTCCAGCTCCCAGGCTGACACTCATTGGTCCCTGACTGGGTCACATGTCTGTCTCTGAACCAACCAGAATGGGGCAGCTGGATAGGCTGCCTGGATTGGTCACACCTGAACTCATGGTCCAGACCTGAAGCCACTTTGGCCCCTCAGCAGAATCACATGATCCGAGGGGGGCAGAGGCAAGACCCCCAGGGTTGCATGGTGAAATTCAGCCTGCTCAGTTAAATTTGAATTTCAGATAGACAACAGATTAATTTTTTAATTCATCCATGCAAAATTTGGGACACGTGATACTAATAAGTCATTTGTTGTTTTTCTGAAGTTTGAGTTTCACTGAGCATCCTAGATTCTTCATTGCTAAATATGGCACCCTTAATGGCTCCCCAGAGAGCCATCAGGGAGCAGTTCCCAAAGAATGGGGCCCGACAGGTGCAGACAGCTGACCTGTTGCCACCCACCAGGCCCAGGTTTTGAAGAAGGTGCTGGCTCTGAGAGCCCAACCCAGCTGGTGGAGATGAGCTGGGCTCCATGGTCTGGAAGGCCAGCAAGCTGGCCCTATCAGGTGCCCACAGGCGCACCTGTGAAAAAAGGTAGTGCCACACAGCCGGTGCCACATGGGACAAGGGCAGCATGCCTGGTCTGATAGGGAGGGCCTGGGCAAGCTGTGTCTCCCAGATCAGGGCCCAGACAATGCCTGGTGGTTGCCAACTGATAGGTCGAGTCCCTTCCCCTCCCCCTCCCCTAGCAGTCCTCCTGCAGCTGGGACAGGAAACCCCGGAGCCCGGAAAGCCAGAAGTGGAGACGTGGCAGACTGTAAATCTCGCGAGAGAATCAGCATTCTCCTACCTCATCTCGCGAGGGAACCGATATTCCCCCTGCCTCGCTATCCCCAACCCCCAGACCCTGCTATAAAAATTCTCTCACTTCCTCCCTCGGGTGCAACTCTGCTGACCGAGAGGCTTTTCAGTTAACAGACCTCGCCTGGGAGCGCAATAAAGTGCCTTTTGCACCCTGCTTGCTAAACCTTGATTCCTTGCGTGACCCTCGACTCAATTTCCTCGTTACACCAACCTTCCCACCATGACTCCTTCTTTTATTATTAGCAGTGGTAGTTGTCCCCATACTCATTTGTCGCTGTGATTAAACCACGGTTCCACTGTATCAAGCACTTCACATATGCCAGGCCCCATGCAGAGCACTTGATAAGTCTTATTTCATTTCATTCTCATAACCTGAGAAATATATCATCCCATGTTACAGGTACATAACCCAAAGTTTGGAAAGGCAAAGTCAGGAACCCAAGCTCACTGTTTTAGTAAGGGACTGCAGTGGTTTGAATGTCCCCTCCAAAGCTCATGTTGAAAATGAATCCCTTAGCCGGGCATGGTGGCGCACACTCGTAATCCCAGTACTTGGGAGGCTGAGACCAGAGGATCCGGGGTTCACAGCCAGCCTCAGCTACTTAGTGAGGCCCTCTGCAACTTAGTGAGACCCTGTTTCAAAATAAAGAATAAAATATAGGGCTGGGGGTGTAGCTCGGAGGTAGAATGCCCCTGGGTTCCATTCCCAGTACCGAAAAAAAAAAAAAAAAGAAAATGAATCCTTAATTCATATGTCAATGGTATTTGGAAGTGGCACCATTTGGAAGATAATTGGGATTAAAGTCATCAGGCCAGGGCCCCCATGATGACATCAGTAGCTTTGTAGGAATGTGTCTCACCGCATGGCCCCCTGTACCATGTCATGATACAGCAGGAAGGTCCTCACCAGGTGTGGGCCCTGCAATCTTAAGACTTCCTGGCCTCCAGAACCTTGATTAAATAAACCTCTATTCTTTATAAACTCTGCATCTGTGGTATTTGGTTATAGCAACAGAAAACAGACTAAGAGGACGACAAAGCTGAGAGCCCAGTGGTATAACAGTATCAGTCCCTTACGGGAGCCAAGAGCGTTCATATTTACTGCATCGTGTCTGAGGCTATGGGGGGGGGGCAGTGCAATGAGTATCATCTACTCCTTTTGCAGCTCTTTGGTCACAGGTCAATTTGCACTGGCATAAGCTACAAAGGGAATTTCTCAGCTCTTTTGGCAAAGCCCAGGGAGGTCCAGTATGGCCTTATGCAGGGCTCCCCTAGAGCTGTCTGTGTTGATGTTCTTCTTAAATATGTCCCCTCCATATACTGCTCTTCCCAGACATCTCTTTACATCCCAGCTCCATCCCCATTAGCTCAGTCTCAGTGGGAGGAGAGTTCTTCCTTCAGGGTCCCAGGGAAAACTTGAAGTGTGAGGCTCATTTGGATCCACCAGGCCACCCACTCATCCTGAACCATTGCTGTGACTGGGGATGGAGGTGCTGCCTGGCCAGCCCAGGGAGCATCCATGGAGGGCAGCCCCTGATGGACGCCTGTAGGAGGTTCTGTTCAGAGACACTTGGAGCTGCATGTGGACGTGTGAGACCAGGACCAGGTTGATGGTGGCATCAGCTTGCTATCCTTGCTTTCAGGGGGACAGTGAGGCCAGGCCATGGGCGAAGGGACCCATTGCTAAGAGCAGAGTCAGGTGGCCCACAGCCCTCTCCCTGGATCTAGACAAGAGCAGGGCTGCTCTATTCCTACCCACGGCCTCTCAAAGCCTTTTAGGGCTAAAATCTCAGGCTGGCAGTGCCCAAATTGCCCAGAAAATGGCATTCTGTAATTCTCACCTCTACTCCAAAAGGGAAGTATTATGGTTAGATATAGAATGTCCCCTGAAGAGCTCATGTATTAAAGTTCAGGGTTGATGTAATTAAGTCATGAGGGTTGCAATGGATTTGCTGGTTGTAACCTAGGCAGGTGGGGTGTGGCTGCAGGAGGTGGGTCCCCAGGGGTGTGGCCTTAGGGACTGTGCTCTTCTTGAAGCCCCTTGCTTGTTTGCTCTCTATCTTGCTTCCGGCCTCCATGATGTGAGAGCAGAGCCTTTGCTCTCTCTTTGCTTCCCACTGCTATCCATCCCCTGAGCTCTGCAGACCCAGCCTGACATGGACTGAACCTTGAAATCTCCAGAACTATGAGCAAATAAATCTTCCTTCCTCTAAGTTGCTTGTGGACAGGTCTTTTGGATGACAGCAGTGAGATTGCTGTCTGAGACAGGAAGCAAGGTTACAGGTGCTATAGGACTGTGAAACAAACATTGATTGTGAACTATCTATGTTCCTTTGTATCTCAACGGCTCTTCGAATAATCCTGAGTTGGCTACCTTGATGACCCCTGGTCTTCAGATTAGAAAATGTAGCACAGAGATGTGACATGACTTCCCTGAGGTTGCACAGCTGGGAGGTGGTAAAGCCACATATCCAGCCCAAGCCTGTCCTCTCCAAATATCTCTGCAGTGGTTCTCATGGAGCAGCACGGAGGTCACCATGGTGAGTTTCCACCTTCCGACAGCACATGTCCCCTTCCGGGTTTCTGGCCCTCACTTCTTCAAGGCAAGAGTCAGGCTTGCTTTCTGCCAGGGACAGTCTATGATCCACCATGTGAGAAACCAAAATATTATTCTTAGTGTTGGTTCACAGCGATGCTGTGTCAGGGCCAGCAAGACGGGATCCAAGGATGCAGGATAGTCCCTGCAGGACGCTAGCCCTGGCAGCCTGGTGGGGCGTGGCGGTGTCACTCCACAGGGCCAGCATGAGTGGGCTGACCTGCTGGGATCAGGGGTCCTGCCGCGTGCCTCCTGCACCGCACACAGGAAGGCTGCCTGGCAGCGGGTCAGGGGCACAGACGCCATGGCCACCAGGGTCTCTCCAAAGCCTGGCCCTGCCACAGGGTAGTTCAGTGACCCCAGGAAGTCCCTAAACCTCTCCCATCTTGAGGCATCACCCCACCTCCAGGGCTGCAGTGAGGCTTCTGTGCCAGTCCAGCAAGAAGCAAAGCTTAGCTGGGCTCCTGGACCCTAGAAGCATTCAATTCCAGTAAGTGGCCCCTGTGACCGACACTGCTAGCATCCCCTTCTTCCTTGCTAGGAAAAACCCAGTTTCATTCAGGGCAGCAATCAGTCCAGCCAAGGCAACAACTCCTGCTTGGTCTAAGCCAGTGTTTCCCACCTGGAGGTGAATTTGCTGCTCAGGAAGTTTCTGGAGACATTTTTAGTTGTCAGACTAGAGCTGTGCTACTGGTGTCTAGTGGGCAGAGGACCGGCATGTTGCTGGACCCCGACAAGGCATGGGACGGCCTCACGACAAAGAGCTGTCAGCCCAGAGCATCACAGTGCCAGCCTGAGAAATGCTGGTTGAAGCGGGTCCTGTTCCCAGCTCTTCCCAGCATCCCTTGCAGCTGGGGGAGGCACCCTGGGACCAAGAAATGGCCAGCGTGTCCCAGGAGAAGGCCAGTGGGGGCTGCTGGGAAAGCCGCTGCTCGCATGCCAGAGGGACGGGCCGCTGTTCTCCGCCCCTCCCTGCTTTCTTCTCTGAACGCTGATGCAATACCTGTGGTTGTGGGGTCACTGGCCATGAGGAGGCGTCCTGCACCCCTCACCAGGAAAAGGTCACATCATACAGGCGGGTCCTGCTCCTGACTCTGTCCAGTCACTAAATCAATTCCAGGAGCCCCACTCCTTATTTCCTGTTACTTAGAGGCTGCCCTGGACACGCCTCAGGGCCCGGTCTGCATGGCTCCCAGGGCGGATGCTCCCCACAGCTCTCCGGAGTTACCCCCGCCCTGTGCAGTGCCCCCCCACGGCCTCTCTTCCCCTGGCGCACACATCGGAAAGGCTGCTACCGTCCGCCTGCTCGCTGTTGCTTCTCCCCTGCTCCCTCTCCCACTGACGGAAGCCATGGCCTCCTTCGCAGCCCTACCCCCAGCTTTAACACCACACAGCATGTAGAGCACTCAAATGTTCACCGAGGAAGGAAAGAAGCAGCCTTCTTACATTTTACAGTGTTTATTAATTCCATTTTTGAAACGAGATCACTTTAAAAATCATCGGAAAAGTCCTAATAAATAATATACCTCTTGCTTATAACCTTCTTTTGATTATACAAAAGAACCGAGTCCTTTTAGAGCAAGCTGCCTGGCTGCTGGCAGGTTCTGAGAGGGACAGTGCCTGCAGAACTCCAGCCTGGCCCTCCCTGGACAGGCGCCGGGGTCAGTAATTCACGCCCCGCATGGCGGCCACGGTGGTGCCCAGGCGGCGCGGCAGGCCCTTGCTGACCTGCCTGTAATCCTCAGGCTTGGCCTTCAAGAGCGACACGATGCTCTGGAGGGTGCGTGACGGCTGCAGGCCCAGGGCGTCCATCACGTTGATCAGATAGTCTGTGGGGAGGAAGGAGACAGACTTAGCACCCAAAGGCCTCCCGGGGTAATAAAGGGAGAAATCCCTCAAGTCCTCAGCTGTTAGGCACCCACTCCGCCCCCCGCAGACAGGTCTTTACTCAGAGGGCTTTCCCGACAGGGTCAAACCGGACTGCGAGCTTGGCCTGAGTCCAAGAATTCTAGTTTAATAAAGGACTAACCGATATCACCACCACCCACCAACACACACATACACACATGCACACACACGCACACATGCACACACGCACATGCACACCCTCCAGCACAGACTGAAGGGCAGCTGACCTCCCCAAAGCTCTGCACTGGGCACTCCTGGGCTCCTGGCCCTGCCCCCAGTGTATCCCACTGAGCGCATACAGAGCCCAGAGGGTTGGGAGACACGGGCCACTGAAGCAGCTCCTGGCAGAACCTCACTATGAAGACAAGGACGGTGCCCGAGGTGGTGGCTTGGTATAAGGCAGGTCCCACTTCCCAGATAACCCTGTGCGGTACTAGGTAAGTGCAGATTTCTGGGTCAACCCCAGCCCAAGCCAAGGAGCACGTCAAAGAGAGGACTCGAGGGTCCTGTCATTCTAAAGAGCAGCCCCAAGCCGGGCGTGGTGGCGCACACTTGTAATCCCGGTACTTGGGAGGCTAAGACAGGAGGATCGCAGGTTCGCGGCCAGCCTCAGCTACTTAGTGAGGCCCTCCACAACTTAGTGAGACCCTGTTTCAAAATAAAGAATAAAACAGGGTTGGGGGTGTAGCTCAGAGGTAGAATGGCCCTGGGTTCCATCCCCAGTACCAAAAAAAAAAAAGCAGCCCCAGTGATTCTAACTGCCCGGCAGCTCAGGCAGCCCAGCTCGATCGCCCCTCCGGACCCTCTGATGGCTCCCCGGGTCCATCTCTTCCCCTGACTAGACAGGAGCTCCAGGCGAGGCCTGGCTCTTCCGCTGTCTCATTTGAGCCCCACTCAGGGCGGGGCCCCTGGGAGGTGGCTGCTCTGTTGTGGCCAGCTGACTCACACCCAACTCAGGTGGAGCCCCTTCCTAAGAAAGGTGCAGTCAGACGCCTGCTCCCGCACCAGTTCACCCTGAAGACTGCGCTGCACTTGACCGTGAGCTGCACTTGGCCGTGAGCCGGGAGCTGTAGATTGGAAGCCCACGGTCTACCGTGATGTGTTTTGTTCGCCCGTCAGTGTTTTCTGTTGTTGGTGTGACTGTTTAATTTGAAGGCCTTCTGGGTAGGCGTGCACTGCCAGACCTCAGCTCTTCGGCGCCCCACACCCGCAGCTTCAACGCACCTCCCCAGCCCGCGGCCTGTTCCGACAGTGTGAGCTCAGTGAGCAAAGGCGCTATCTAAATCTAGCGCTGATGATGGCTGGCACACAGTAGGTGCTCCATCAATGCCGAATGAGTGAACACACGAATCTGCAGCTTAACAGGGAGGGAGAAATGACAAGGACAACCCCGAAATGTCACCTCACTCACTAGCGGCAGGTGCTCCTCCAGCCCCTGCTCCGGCCTATGCTACCAGGGAGCATGAGGAGCTCCTCTGAATTCCCTCACCTCTTCTCTGAGTGCTATGCCCAGGGAAACGGCTGTCCTCTGGTAACTGCTGAGCGGGCTACGAAATAAGCAGCGTCAGGGGATCAGCCCGACCCATCGCTGACCACAATGAAACCTGAAGACAGCACTCTCCTTCCTTCCTCCCTCCCTCCCTCTCTTTCTTCATTCTATTTTTTTTTTGGGGGGGGGGACTGGGGATTAAACCTAGGGACATTCTACCTCCATGCTACACCCTCAGCCCTTTTTATTTTTTGTTTTTGAAACAGGGTCTTGCTAGGTTGCAGAGTCTCACTTCATTGCTGAGGCTGTCCTTGAACCTGAAATCCTCCTGTCTCAGCCTCCCACATACTGGGACTATAGGCGTGCGCTACCATGCCCGGCTTCACTTCTATTTCTTTCTTTTCTTTTTTGTGGTACTGGGGACTGAACCCAGGGGCATTCTACCTCTGAGCTACACCCCCGGCCCTATTTTTTATACTTTATTTTGAAACCCGGTCTCACGAAGTTGCGGAGGGCCTCACTGAGTAGCTGAGGCTGGCCGCGAACCCGGATCCTCCGGTCTCCGCCTCACAAGTACTGCCCGGCTTATTCTTTATTTTGAAACAAGATCTCACTAAGTTGCGGAGGGCCTAAGTAGCTGAGGCTGTCCTTGAACCTGCGATCCTCCTGTCTCAGCCTCCCAAGTACTGGGATTACAGGCGTGCGCCACCACGCCTGGCTTCACTTCTATTTCTTCTGCTGCAAAACAAGGGCAGCGTGGAGGCTGGCTCAGCCCTTGTGGCGGCCTGGGTCCAAGCTCTGGCGGGGTCCTGGGGAGCTGATCTTCAAGGCTCCTGGTACCCTCTCTCCTGACCTCCCCAAGGGCTGCCCTGGGCTCAAGAAAGGCAAGCCAATGTATACCAGGAACCTGGAGAGAGCCTGCGCCGCCGGCAGCAGCATGGCGCGTGAGGACCTGCACTGCCGAGTGCAGGTGGGTGCAGGAGGCACAGGGGCCTCTGCTGAGGGCCGGGTGGCGTTCTCTGATGGAGACCACAGAGCGGCCCTAGTTCTGCAGCTTGTTATGCAAGAGCACCTACCTCACACAATTGCATAAGATAGGGGTGCGAGCACTTGGTTCAGCGCCTGGCATGCCTGGTACGCAGTCAGAGCTTAATAAATGTTAGTGAGTAACTATTATGTCAATGGAGCAGACCAGGCAGGGCGGGCTGCCTCCCTTACTCCAACTCATCTCACTGAAGCTCTTAATGGTTCTTGACCTCAGACTGATTAAGTCTGCATGTCTGGGGGGTAGGACCTAGAGAATTTCCATTTTTAACCAGCTTCATAGCCAAAACCAGAGTTGGGGTTAAGAGACTTGTGATAAAAGCTATGCATGGTGGCGCACACCTATAATCCCAGTACTTGGGAGGCTGAGACAAGAGGATCACAGGTTTGGGGCCAGCCTCAGCAACTTAATGAGGCCCTCAGCAACGTAGTGAGACTCTGTTTCAAAATAAAAAATAAGAAGATCTGAGGGTATAGCTTGGAGGTAGAATGCCCTAGGCTCAATCCCCAGTACAAAAAGAGAGAGAGAGAGAGAGAGAGAGAGAGAGAGAGAGAGACTTGTGATAAGATTTCTAGAGAACAAGAGGCAAGGGCTGTTGCCCCTACCGCCTGGCCATGGGACCCACCAATGTCGGTGGCCAGCTGCTTGGTGGAGTGCGGGGTCAGCTCGGGGATCTGGAGGATCACGTCGCAGTAGGTCTGCATCGTGGCTCTGGCGATGGAGCCCAGCCAGTTGTCAGCCATGTTGTCCAGCTCGGGCAGTTCATCCCCTGGAAGAAGAGAGAGAGTCACTAAAGAAACAGAGAACCCGCTCAGAAAAAACCCACTTCTTTTTTTTTTTTTTTTTTTTTTGCAGTACCGGGGATTGAACGCAGGGGCGTTCTACCTCCGCGCTACACTCCCGGTCCTATTTTTTATACTTTATTTTGAAACCGGGTCTCACGAAGTTGCAGAGGGCCTCACTAAGGAGAGAGGGAGAGAGAGAGAGACAGACAGGGAGAGAGAGAGCTAGAGAGCTGAGGCTGGCAGCGAACCCAGATCCTCCGGTCTCCGCCTCCCAAAGTACTGGGATTACAAGCGTGCGCCACCACACCCGGCTGAAAAAACCCACTTCTGAATTGCAGAACCCTGGTGTACGCAGCACCAGACTGGGCTCTGTGCACAAGCGTGCCCGGGAGCTCACCGGCCCAGTGGCAGGGAAAGACTGGAACAGAGCTAGGAAAGCTCAGGTGAACAAGCGTGGACAGTGAGGTTCAAGACGAACGCCGCCAGGTGAGGCCTGGGAACCGCTGAGTCCAGTCAAGCAGGCCAGGAGGAGACCCAGTGAGAGGGGCGCCCCAGACCAGAAGGGCGAGGTGGGGAGAGCTGGGAGCGGGAGGACACCGGCCTCCCGCCAGGAACAGAGTGGCGAGGTCAGGCCACGGGCGTCACATCGGAACTGAGACCAGAGCGGCGGGCCGACTCCACCTCTGAGGAGCTGTTACCTAACCACTCAGTGACCGTGCCTGTCGCCTGTGGTGACGGCAAGAGCCCTGACCCACAGGGCTGCCGGGGGAACTGCAGACCGCACGAGGCCCTCTGCATGGGTCTGATATGGCAGCGACTGGAACTAGAACGCTCGTGGGGATGGGGGCGTCTGACAGGGAACAGTGGGGAAGAGGGCTGGGTCACGGCGGGCACCCCGACAATCATGTGGATCCTGTGTTGTAGCAGACAGGGAAGAATTGCAGGTTCCCAGCAAGGCTGCGACATGACCGGCTCGTGCAGGGGACCCAGGCAGGCTGCGTCAGGGTGAAGTGGGAGAAGGAGCAGCCATCCGGGCAAGAGGGACGGGCCTGGCCTCCAAGGGGGAGCGGACACTGCCAGCAGGAACGGAGAGAAGGGGAGAAGTGAGAGCAACACTTAAAAAACACAGTGCGAGGCCAGGCGTGGTGGTGCACACTTGTAATCCCAGTACTTGGGAGGCTGAGACCGAAGGATCCGGGTTCACGGCCAGCCTCAGCTACTTAGTGAGGCCCTCCGCAACTTCGTGAGACCCGGTTTCAAAATAAAGGATAAAAAAGTAGGGCCGGGGGTGTAGCGCGGAGGTAGAATGCCCCTGGGTTCAATCCCCAGTACTGCATAAAAAAAAATGTGCCTATGAAGTCAGGCATGGTGATGCATGCCTGTAATGCCAGTACTTGGGAGGTTGAGACAGGAGGATCTCAGGTTCAAGGCCAGACTCAGCAACTGAGCGAGACCCTCAGCAATTTAGTGAGACCCTGTTTCAAAATGAAAAATAAAGCCAGGTGTGGTGGCACACGCTTGTAATTCCAGTACTTGGGAGGACAAGATAGGAGGATCGCAGGTTCATGGACAGTCTTAGCAACTTTGCAAGGACCCCACAACTTAGTGAGACCCTGTTTCCAAATAAAACATAAAATAGGGCTGGGGGTGTAGCTCTGAGTTAGAACGCCCCTAGGTTAAATCCCAGTACCAATAAATAAATAAATAAATAAGTTAAATAAGTAAAATAGGGCTGGGGGCTGTAGCTCAGAGGCAGAATACCCTGGGTTCAATCCCTAGTACCACAAAAAAAAAAAAAAAAAGTGAGCCAGGCATGGTGGTGCATGCCTGTAATTCCAGTACTCGGGAGGCTGAGATAGATAGTTTTGCAGGTTCGAGGCCAGCACACAGCAACTTAGAGACCATATTTCAAAAACATAAAAAATAAATAGGGCTGGGGTGTAGGTCGGAGGTAAAACATTCCTGGGTTCAATCCCCAGTACCAAAAAACAAAAACAAAAAAAGAAGCGGACATGATAACAAAGTATACAGGAGACAATCCTATTTGTGAAAAATAACATGTGTATACAGATCTGCAGAGAAGACACATAGAAGGGTCCCTCAGAGGTCTCCAGCAATTACCTCAGGGAGGTAGAGTTTCTTTTTTTTTTGCGGTACCGGGGATTGAACGCAGGGGTGTTCTACCTCTGCGCTACACCCCCGGCCCTATTTTTTATACTTTATTTTGAAACCGGGTCTCACGAAGTTGCGGAGGGCCTCTCTAGGTAGAGAGAGAGAGAGAGAGAGAGAGAGAGAGAGCTGAGGCTGGCCGCGAACCCGGATCCTCCGGTCTCCACCTCCCAAAGTACTGGGATTACAAGCGTGAGCCACCACGCCCGGCTTAGGGAGGTAGATTTTCAATCAGAGGAAAGATGAAGACGTCCTTGTGCACAGTGAGGCCTGAGCAGAGCACAGTGGGGGAAGGGTAGGAGGGGTGCGGGGAGGGTAGGAGGGGCGCGGGGAGGGTAGGAGGGGCGCGGGGAGGGTAGGAGGGGTGTGAGGCCGGCACCAGGGAGGACAGGAGCACTTCCAGGTCCAGGGAGAAGTTTGGCTTTTGTCCTGTAGCCTCTGGGGGCCATGAGTGGTTTCTAAGCGAGCAGAGCACAATCAGAGGGTGAAGACAAGAGGCAGGAATTGGAAGCGAAATAGTGCAGGAGAGAAGAGCTCTAGGGAAGGGAGGGCATTAAAAGGCCAGGCAGATGAAGAGCCGGGCTCACAGCAACGCTATGCGTGTGCCTTTGGCTTCGGCAAGGGTCTGCCAGTCACTTTCAGGTGGCCCCAGGAGCCTCTCCCTGAGTGACTCCTGGCCGGGCTGGCTCTCCCCAGGGTGGCCCTTCCTGCGGCTGCACCACTCAGCAACAGCAGCGGCTCATCAGAGTCTGCACCCGCCTGGAAGTCTGGACACAGGTGGAGGTGCCCCAAAGCTTGACCTCCCACACCTCATCCAGGCCCACAATGAGCGGGGCGCCTCCGCAGGGCTTGGCACCTCCTGCGGGTCGCACTTCATCTTCAGCCCAAATCACAGCTCCCGCCTCCAAGGGCCTCCTGCTCCACAGCCAGCCAGAGCTCGGTAGCGCCACTCCAGAGACCACAACCAGAACACTGCCAACGACTGCCATACCCCAGCGCGTGTGTGCAGGTGCGTGTGCGTGAAACAGACACACACACAAATCCATAAGATACTTTAATTTTCCCAGAGTTCAATTTCCTTGCGGGCAAAGGCCTTACAAAGGTTTTCAAACCCTCTCTTGCCTCTCTTAGAAAAAGTTGTTTACCTATGCCAGAAAGTTCTTACTGGCTGTTCACTGTCTGGTTCTTAAAACCTGCAATGTTAGCCGGGCATGGTGGAGCACGCCTGTAATCCCAGTACTTAGGAGGCTGTGACAGGAGGTTGGCAGGTTTAAGGCCAGCCTCAGCAACTTAGTGAGGTCCCTCAGCAACTTAGCAAGACCCTGTTTCAAAACGAAAAATAAAATAGAGCTGGGGGTGCAGCTTGGAGGTAGAATGCCTCTGAGTTCAACTTCCAGTACCAAAGAGCCATCAAAACCACAACAAAGAACCCTGCAATGTCAAAACCCTAGAAAGCACCACATGATACCCAGATGTGTGCTGTATAATTCTCTCCAATTTTTTTGTATGTTTGAAATTTTTCATAGTAAAATATTGAGAAAGGAAAAAAAAAGAAATACTCAGATATTGTTGATTTTGTTATGTTTTCAACCACTGGTGAAATTTACTCTGTGGTTGGCCTGTCCTAACAATGCCCAACCCGGTGTCTTGCACCTAGTAAAGAAGTAGTAAACATCTGTTATGTGAATGAGTAAGTGAACGGATGAGTGAAAACAATTACACGTTCACTATGATCACTATATCCTTTTTTTTTTTTTTTTGGCGGTGCTGATGGAGCCCAGGGCCCCGTGAAGATGCCAGGCAACCATTCTACCATTGAGCTGAGCCCTCCGCCCCGCACATGTGTTTTAGTGGAATACCAAGACATTGTGTTCTTCCTGATGAAGAGACAGCAAACACAGCGCCAGGGAATCTAAACCAGCACTTAATCCTTACTAATACGAGTGAAGCATTTATGAGTGAAATAATATGACACCTGAGATGTGATTTAAATACTCTGGCAGAAAGGCAAGAAGAATATAAAACCAAGAAGCCATTGTTTTCTTTTCTTTCTTTTTTTTGTACTAGGGATTGAACCCAGGGGCATTCTACCTTCGAGCTACACCCCCAGTCCTATTTTATTTTTATTTGGAAACGGGGTCTCACTAAATTGCAGAGGGCCTCACTACTTGCTGACGCTGTCCTTGAACCTGTGATCCTCCTGTCTCAGCCTCCCAAGTACTGGGATAACAGGCGTGTACTACCACACCCAGATTTTGGTCTTCTTTGTTTAATCTTTTTTTTTTTTTTTTGCGTTACCGGGGATTGAACCCAGGGGCATTCTACCTCCGAGCTACAATCCCGGCCCAACTTTTTTATCCTTTATTTTGAAACCGGGTCTCACGAAGTTGCGGAGGGTCTCACTACGTAGCTGGGGCTGGCCACGAACCCGGATCCTCCTGTCTCTGCCTCCCAAGTACTGGGATTACAAGCGTGCACCACCACGCCCGGCTTTTGTTTAATCTTAAGATATATCATACATGTGGTAGAATGCATAAAACATTACATCTGTTTTAGAGAACAACTATAGAGCTGATGGCTGTGAAACACTGCTCTGGGCAAGAAAAAGGCCCTGTCAGTGCCCAGGAGTGCCACCTGCCCCTGCCAGCACGCTGTATGGATGTATTAAAAATTTTGAAGTGGACATGGTGGTGCACACCTGTATTCCCAATACTTGGGAGGCTGAGACAGGAGGATCACAAGTTTGAGGACAGCCTCAGCAAGTAGTGAGACTCTCATCAACCTAGTGAGATGTTTCAAAATAAAAATAAAATAGGGCTGGGGGTATAGCATGGACATAGAATGCCTCTGGGTTCAATTCCCAGTACCAAAATTTTTTTTCACTAATATCTACAGTTTCTCTTATTTTTCAATGTTTTTCTTCTATAAACAATGCTGGGATGAACATTCATAGTTATACTCGTGATTATTTTATTAGACTAGTTATCTAGCAGAATTCCTGATCTAAAGGTATGAATGACTTTAAGGCTTTTGATCTTATGTCAAACAGCCCTCCAGAAATTCAAAATGTAAAATTTAAACTGTTTTCATTCATTATTACCAATATTAAATGTAAGTAATCACATATATATATCATCATAGTATCTGTGGGTGATGGGTTCTAGGAACCTCACAGATACCAAAATCCACAGATACTCAAGTCCCTTATATGAAATGATGTAGAGCCGGGCATGGTGGTGCACGCTTGTAATCCCAGTACTTGGGAGGCTGAGACAGGAGGATCGCAGGTTCGTGGCCAGCCTCAGGTACTTAGTGAGGCCCTCCGCAACTTAGCGAGACCCTGTTTCAAAATAAAGAATAAAAAATAGGCCTGGGGGTGTAGCTTGGAGGTAGAACACCCCAGGTTCAATCCCCGGTACAGCAAAAAAAAAAGAAAAAAAAGAAAAAAGAAATGATGTAGTACTTGCATATAATCTCCTCTATCCTCCTGTATACTTTAAATCTTCTCTAGATTACCTATAGTATCCAATACAGTGTAAATGCTATATAAATAGTCATTATAGCCAGGCGTGGTGGTGCACGCTTGTAATCCTAGTACTTGGGAGGCTGAGACAGGAGCATCGCAGGTTCGAGGATTGCAGGATCTCAGCAATTTAGTGAGGCTCTCATCAACCTAGTGAGACCCTGTTTCCAAATAAGAAATAAAATCGGTCTGGGGATGTAGCTCGGAGATAGAATAACTCTGGATTAAGTTCCCAGTTCCACAAAAAAATAAAATAAAATAAAAAATAGTCATTATGCTGTGTTGTTCAGGGAATAATGGCAAGGAAAAAGAATCTCCATGTTTAGTACAGATGCAGTGTTTTTTACTAAATACTTAATATTTCTGATCCACGAGTGGGGGAATCCACAGATGTGAAACCCACCGATTCAGAGGACCGACTACACACACACACACACACACACACACACACACAAACACTTTGAATAGTTATAAAATAGTACTTCCTATTTTCATTTGCAGTAATTTGAAGATTAGTGACAAAAAAAGATCAGTGACATTAAACATGTCTTCATATGTTTTTAGAGTTTTTTGGTGATGTGAATGGCTTGATGTTACTTATTCATTTTTCTGTAGAGTGTTCATCTTTTTCTTACTGATCTGCAAGACCATTTAAACAATGAGAATATTAACCATCATTGGTTATATATGTTGCTATTTCTTCCAGTTTATCATTACATTTCAATTTCCTTTACAGTTTCTTTTTTTTTCTTATTTTTATTTTCTTTTTGGCCATGCTAGGGACTGAACCCAGGGCCTTGTGCATGCTAGGCAAGTGCTCTACCACTGTGCTACAGCCCCAGCTCTCCTTTTACAGTTTCCATCTTTCATTTCCAAAGGTCTTCCCTTCCCTGCCTCTAAGATTATATTAGTATCGACCCATATTTTAGCTTAACAAATTTCACATTTTAAATCTGAACTGTAAATTCTACCCTTTTTAAAATCATATGAGTATCTTTCCTACTCACGATCCTACAGACACCTGACAACAATCTCTATTCCCTGTGGGATGAGAAGCTGGATGTGCTGATTAGATGAAGTGCACCAATTATCCAGCTCAATTCCTCACTCATCCTCATTAATGTTTGTTTTTGATCTGTCAAAGCTGAAAGGAGAGGTTTTCTCCATAGTCATGTGGTTCTGTTAAATTCTCATTACACATCTGACTGTGTGTGTCTCTTTACATAGTTTCTTGTGTGTCTATTTCAGTGCCATGCTATTTGACGCTGAAGGGTGCATGACTACTGCGGGTTCACTGTGGGATCCAACTTTTATCAACATAGAATCGGCCGGGCGTGGTGGTGCACGCTTGTAATCCCAGTACTTGGGAGGCTGAGACCAGAGGATCTGGGTTTGTGGCCAGCCTCAGCTACTTAGTGAGGCCTTCCGTAACTTAGTGAGACCCTGTTTCAAAAGAAAGGATAAGCCGGGTGTGGTGGCGCATGCTTGTAATCCCAGTACTTGGGAGGCTGAGACCAGAGGATTGCAGGTTCGCGGCCAGCCTCAGCTACTTAGTGAGGCCCTCCGCAACTTCGTGAGACTCGGTTTCAAAATAAAGTATAAAAAATAGGGCTGGGGTGTAGCTCAGAGGTAAAACGCCCCTGGGTTCAATCCCCGGTACCGCAAAAAAAAAAAAAAAAA